>KK117408.1:254755-275501 GCA_000611955.2 Stegodyphus mimosarum
TCATGAAATTTCACCAGGGGTGAATTTCCCCTATCTAAGGGAAGAATTTTAAAGTCTATAGGAAAAATTGTTCAATTAAAAATTAGGATACATTTCTACACCTATGAAAGGGAAACCAAACACATTTCGAGATCTAATGATAGCACTTTCTGGAGACAAAACCATTCATCTCCTCATACATGTATACACACATTTGTGTGGCACTTACATAATGGAAAAATACACACACAATAGCATGGTGCATAATGAATATGTACCAGATTAATCTATTCAGTAATGAACAAAAATCTAGACAATTACATTATATTTTCTGTAATAATCCAAAATTTTCCAATTGCATCTTACTGCGTTCAGATTTGACATATGATTAAAATTGATGGCATTTTCATTAACATGCCCCCCTAAATATATAATACATATACATAATGGAAACTTAATTTTTTTCTCTGAACCAAAATTCTAGCACGTTTTGCATTCATTTATGTACATTGAGTCTGTTTTTCAACATGTATTTATATAGAAGTTGACTAAAATAATATTCATATGCACCAACTTTAGTTCAAATTAAAAAGTGGTATCTGCACAATTCAGTATTTCTTACATATCTAATTACTAAATGAAATTGAGAAATTTTTAGAATTTTATAATTGTTAGCCATTAATATCTTAAAATTTATCTAAATTTTGGACTTACCACTTTATTAGTTGCTTGCAGTTTACCTATGAGATGTTTAACAATGTACATGCATTTTTCCAATATAGAACATTAATGATATTTATTTATCGACAAAAATATTTATCGTGTTAACTGTATATCTCTAATGCATATTTTAAATATAAAATAGGTAACTGAATAATTTTAAAAAGAAAAAAACTTAACGATCATAATTCTGATTTTATTATTTCATTGTGATACTTAGTATTACAGTGTCTTTAAAAACGTTCAAAATACTTCAAATGAAAATCAAGTTTAGTAAGATGAAAGCAATTTTGATTTTAGCTCAGTGTCCCTACTCCCTTTAAAATCACCAGCCTTTTCTTGATTTTGTCTAAAGGTATGGGGAAAGAAATAATGCTTGCAAAAAGTATTTATTGACAGTATGTTATATAAACAAATATTTTTATTTTGAAATGATTTATCAATTTAAAGATGAAATTTTTAGTCATTATTTACAAATTGTGCAATAAATTAACAAAAGAATATTATTAATATTCTGTTAATTTATTGCACAAACAATAACGTTCATGTGCACTAAGTAGGTTTTGTTTTGAAAAAATTTTCTCACATTCATCACATATAAATTTGGGAACAGTTCTTAATGTAGGAGCTAATTCCTCTAATTTCGAAGGATGACACTTAGTAATATGCTTCCGTAGATTTCGCCGGAATGAATAAGATCTTGAACATTCCGAACACAAAAAATTGCCAGCCATACTGATCACGCTGAATAAACAATTTGCTAATTTAGGGTTCACTTCTGCAACGTGACAAAATTTAGCGAGACAACAAATCCTTATTTGCCAATCTGATCGTCAATACTGTGTAGCGGAAACCAGCCAATACCGCCAACGGAGCTTGTCAGTGCGCATGCTTGAAGCAGAAACTTTGCAGGGTCTAGAGCAGGGGTCGCCAAAGTGGTCTATGTAGACCCCTAGGGGTCTATTTAACAACAGTAGGGGTCTATCTTACCCAAGGTGTCGAATGGGGGTCTATTGGGACTCGAAGGAAAAACAGTTCTTAAAACGCAAATCACACATATCTAACTGCGTACGTAAAAAATTTAAAATATTTTTATAATTGACTTAATATTATATTCTTTATAGAAAATAAAATAATAAATCAGAAAACAATCTGCCCCTTTTTTCCTTATGGGTTTTCGAATGTGGAACTTCGAGGGGATTTACGGTTAAAATTGACTAATTTCGAACCCAATATAGCGAACCTTGCCAAGAAACACCAGGCACACTCATCTCATTAAGAAGTAAAAAATCTGTAGCTACTTTACTTACTGTTTCTGATTTATTAAATATTTAGACTAATATATAGTTTTATTTTAATTACCTGAAAATTACCTTTGTGTGGGTCTATGGAGATTTCGAAAAATTATATAGGGAGCGATGATCAAAAAAGTTTGGCGACCCCTGGTCTAGAGGCTAGTTACCATCTCACCTTTCAACCGTAGGCGAGAATAAAAAGGGGGGGGGGTCAAGCGAATGCCAGAAACTGTTTAGCCAGTGACGCCATCTATTGTCTGAGTTCTGAATGAATTCCCTGGAATCAAAATTTCGAAAAAACACAAATAAAAATATTCTAAGTATTGAAAAGTTCAAAATAACCTAAAATATTACAAAAACACTGTCATCAGTCAACTACACAAAATTTGATATGAAAACAGTAAAATTTCATTATCCAGGACCGAACTTTGAGTTTTAAGATAGGATGTAAAGTCTTCACCCATTTCGCTGGGACTGTTGTATTTTAATCTGAAAATTTGAAACACTTGCGAAGCACTAATTTTGCAGAAAATCTTGAGGAGGTAATAGCATCTAAATTATTTATAAATGTACCCTCGAAGGAGTGAAGTTATGATAGGTAGAATTTTAAATTAAAATTCAAAGTCTAGACCAGTAAAATATTTGATTTTACCTTTTGCGTTATAGATTGCGCATTTTTAAATTTCTCCAAGAAACCTTTATCTTTTCCAAATTTATTTTTATCCATTCAGTGAAGATCCAGGATATTTCTCTATAATTTTGATCTGGTTTCTTCTATGTGGTGTTTTTAGTTTTATCTTTTAATTTAACTTTTCGAAGTGTGAGGAACACTAAAAGTTAAATTCGAGAGCTTTTTCGATCTGACTTTTTGCAGTTGTCTAACTTTTTTGAACCTTTGCAACTTGAGATGTGGTTCTCACCACAGAGGGCTGTAAATTCGTCTTTGTGTCTTTTGCATAAATAAATTTCAGGTGCGGCAACGAATTTCAAACACCTTTCTTTATAAAATATGTGGACAGAGTTTGGTCATACACGTTGTTTGGTGCGGTCGTTCCTGCCGTCCTTTGTGGCATAGCCCTGGCCCTGGTGGGGTTTTGTAGGGTTCTAAGTAGACCTGTAGTTCACTTAGGGATTTAATGCTATAATTTTTTTTCCTCCACCTCTTCTTTTAACCTGAGCGAGATAAACTGGTAGTGGGATAATTTAATCTTCTCCTAATCTGGTTAACTTTCTCATCTTAGTGATTGGTATTCCTTTACCAGTTGATTCTTGATATTTTGGATGTCCATATTTCTAGGGAGTTTCTTTGTTACGGTCTTTACGGATTTTTCCGCATTCATTAAAAAAAGTGTGGTAGAAAATTCCCCGCTCATGGAACTCTTTTGTAACTATCCTGCAGTCATTTATGCCGAAAACATGAGCGTGCATAGTTTCACTTTCTAGGTTTCCTTTAATTTTTATAACTCCTAGATTCGAAATCTGTTCCTTAAGTTTCTCCCAGTCGATTGAGGAATCGGAAATAACAGCGTGGAGATATGTCTTACATTTTCCTTAGGTTGAGATAATTTAGTCTCTGAATTGGAATTTTCTTCTTCCATTGTCTCGCCTCGTTTTAAGTCAGTAAATATATTCTTTTGGGTGAGAAATCTCCTCCTTCTCGTATTGCACATACATTCTCTTATGTGTGATTCTAGGCGTTTCAATGCACTCGGAATCAGTTTTGGTTGATTTCTTTTTCGGAGATATTGTGCTAGTCTTTCTAATCAGTTTCTGCTCGGTAACTGTCGGATTTCTAACACCTACCTCGATTTTTGGTGATTTTATCAAATTTGCTCATGAACGATTGCCTACTTATTTACCATCTTCTCTGATCGGAATAAATGCGCTGGTTAATCTTTAATATCGCTTTCTAGTGCGGCTTTCTTTCCAAATAAGTTCTTCGGTTGCAAGTTTACAAAACTCGTCAAATGCCATCAAATTAAAAACCTGATTTCAAATATTCGACTTTTCAAGCTCTCTCGAGAAAATCTCGATTTTCGGCCTCTATCGCGATATAAAAACCGTATCCTCAAGATGCTGCTATACAGTCAAGAAAAAGCAATGCAGTGGTTACCGCTTAATAAAATCATTGCTTTCTAAAATCAACCGCTTGTTAAAATCAAAACCCAAGGAATTCGCATCAATATAATGACATTATAAAACAACCGCTCAAAAAAATCAACGCTACCGCTTATAAAAAACGAACATTTTTAAAATTGCAAAGTCAAAAACCCAAAGCTTGTGTTTCAAGGTTAGTGATTTTATTCAAATTCGATTCGCTTTCGCTCGTGGAGGTGCAGACGCTAGAATTTTCTTATCTGGAATTGTCAAAAACCCTAAGCCTGTGATTTGAGGTCACCCTGCTAAAAATGCCCCTTAGGACCCCATAAAAGTTTTTACAAGGAATTGCCTTCGGGTAGCCGTAGGCCAAACCCTCGAAAAAACCCACAGACTGAAACCCGTACAACTGTACAGGTTTCAGTCTGTGGGTTTTACGGGGATTTGGCCTATGGGTACCCGTACAACTGTACAGGTACCCATAGGCCAAATCCCCGTAAAAACCCGTGCAGCTGTACTGGTACCCGTAGACCAAATCATCGTAAAACCCCATAGAAAGAAACCTATTAAAATCCCCACAGTATAGAATGGAGTGCTTCCAATTTAAACTTGAGGCATCTGCGCGTGCGCAGAAATTTTGATGACTAACTTCTTTTTGACTTATTACTATGTAGCTTCTGTTAAGTTATCAGGACTTCTGTAGATTGTAGTGGATTTTGAAAACATAACTGTAGTCCTGAGTGGGAACAGAGAGCTTACTAAAAGCTATGTTTGTGCGTGTGTAGAGGATACAACAAAGATAAGTAAGGTTCAAATTACCCTTTATTTGCTTATCGATTTTACAAACGTTCTCGAACTTCGAGATACAAAGACCACCCACTGTGTGGTCTGAACGTAAAAGAATATAAGACTACTAACTAACTAAAATTTAAATAAGAGCTACTTTTAATATGTATACAGATGACTAGCACTAAGACTGGCCTTTTAAATTACTACGTATGTAGTATGCAAACTGCGGAAAACTACAAAACTTCCTTATTTAACTTTCTAAGAGAGTTAACCTCTGGCCTAAAAGGCGGACAATAACTAGTGGCAAGCTCGCGTCAATACTCGTAGCAAGATGGCTCCCTTTCCTTCCTTTTTCTCTTGTTCGAGTCGCATGGTGCTGGCACCAGGGTGCCTGGGCCGAAGGCCCTACCCCTCATCTAATATCATTAGTAGGTTTCTAACAATATGTATACAAAAAATAGCTTACATTAAATTAATAATAGTTTTTTTATGATAATCTTAAATGGAGCAGATGCTCACTAGAGTAAAAAATAAAAGATATATACAATATTTACAAATTAAAGTCTCTACCTCAGCAGTGGTAATTATAATTAAACCTTTTTCTCTTGGCAAAAAGCCACAACTTAAATACTTAAGCGTTAGCAAGTACAATTTGCATAAACATATTTACACGTTAGTTCTGGCCGCAAGTGGAAAATAAGAGATGATAGTAAAGTTTTAAAATAAAATAAACGTTAGTGAACTTAAAATCCTTACAAACTTCCCGCCAGAGTTAATAATTTTGAAACTAAGGTCTAAACGACCTTGTTGAAAACTTTTAATTCTAAATTCGAAGTCTGACGCGAGGCCAATCTTTCACAAAGCCTCGTCACTACAACTATCTAACCTAGAAATTATGTAAAATGCAAGTTTTACAAAATTTTCTCCTGGGACAATCTGTACCATTCTTCATCTGTAACATTACCTAAAAAGAGGAATTTTCTTGTCTCTTATCTGTTCCTTCGAGAGATCTGGAAGGAAGACTAGTTTAATCAATTTGTCAAGTAATTTACATGACAAGTAACATCAACACGTATATTTTTTTTCTTTTAAAACTCCATTCTTATTTCATTCATACCATTATTTAGTTATCTCCCCGTGCTCTCTGACCTGTGTTGTAAAGAGAGAAACACTAAACACGGGCGTGTCTATGTACAAGTGTTCAACACTACCGCCTACAATCAAAACACTAAAGTGTTAAAATTCAACATAACAAGACCTCAGATCACACCTTACATTCATTTCTGAACCCTGAGGTACTATTCTGAAATTAAGTGGCTAACTCTGCAGTGTAGCGTCAGAAGCCTAACTACATTCATTCATTCCAAATTTAGCACATATTCACCATGCGTTAAGTTGCATTTATGCAGTCACATTCTTTTAACTCAGTGGTTTTAAACTTTTTACATTCATATAATGCTTTCACTTTTAACACATCACTGTACTTTTTACATTTTAACGGAACAGTTCACATGTATATAAGAACATATTAACATGCCATTAATTCTACACATTTGAAAACATACAGTTAACTTTCTCCTACGGAAAGCAAGTGCTGTTTCTATTACATTTCACAAGGCATTCAGAATAAAATGTCTTTTCTTAACAGAATCTTTTACATAAAGCTTTATACAATATTTTTAGAATGTTCTTAAGGTACTTTTCTTATACAGTTACAAAAATCTTTTACAATACGGAAGTATTTACACTTTACTATTATACAACAATATTAGATTACTCACGAGTAGTTGAAAAACATAGTAACAAATATGTAAAACTCATTTCTCGCCTTTTTGGTGATAAAGGTAGACCTCACATGAGGTAAAACTTCTTAAATTCTGCCACTTGCAATAAGAACGAAAATTAACTTAAAGTTTCAAAGTAACATAAAGTTTTACTTATCTTTTTGATATTCAGACATCCGTTTAGTCGCCCACTCCTGGAAGGTAGCAAAGACCATGGTTTGATTGATCCGATGCCTTGTCCGGCTCCAACCCTGTTTCCTCCTCAGTCCGATTTCCGTTTTGGGGGTGCATGATGGTTCTTGAAAAACTTCTTCTCTGTTGGTTGATTTCTGGGTCGCTTAAAAGGTGCTGTCCTTGCGAGCGTCGGTTATCGAGTTCGGACGGTTTGCTGTTCGAACTTTCGTTGCCTTGAGTCTGCAGCTGACTTTCAAGGTTCAATTGATATTCAGACATCCGTTTAGCCGCCCACTCCTGGAATGTAGCAAAGACCATGGTTTGATTGATTCTCCTCCTTGTCCGGATCCGACCCTCAGTTTCCTCTTCAGTCCGCTTCCTTTTTGGGCGTCCTTGATGCTTCTTGAAAAACTTCTTCCTCTCCTTTGGTTGATTTCTGGGTCGCTTAATAGGTGCTGTCCTGGTGGCCGTCGGGACGTTTCTCGTCGGTTGTTGTCGAGATCTGGCGGTCTGCTGTTCCAGCTTTTGTTCCCTTGAGTCTGCAGCTGGCTTTCCCTTGTCAATTCTTGGGCACTTGCTGCGTAGACTCTTCCCTGAGGGTTCACTATTTCCTTTCTCACAGGTGGCCTTTACTGCGGTCATTTCTTCTCGCCTTCTTGGTACTGTTAGAATTTCTGTCTCCCTCCTGTTGGAGCCAGTCGCGACATCTCTTTTTTGGTCGAAGGACTATCTTCCTTTTCTTGTTATCTCCGGTATTCCATCGGGGGGCTTTTCTTTTCTTGTTCGTATCTTTACTTGTGGCTGACTCTGGCGGTCATTGTTGTTGTGCAATGTGTTGAGATGGTGCTTGCAGTGCCAGATCCTGCAAAAGATCTTGAAATATTTTCACGTTATTTCGATTGTAATACGGCTTAATTTGATCGAGATTTGCCGTAATTTTTATTGCCATTTTTGGCTCTTAAAACCAACACTGCCTGGGTTATTTTTTCAATAGAAAACGGTCCTTCAAACCGTGGACAGAACTTGGCTTCTTTATCTTCTGGAACTGAGGAAAGTAAATATTTCAGCTTGACTGAAATCTAGTGTTGCTTCGAACGCTGAAAAAAAAATCTATTCCTAATATTATATTTGCTTGAAGAGTTCTTACAATGAAGAACATAATTTTTACTTGCTCATCCTTAATGCGGATATACAGTGGTACTTTATCTATACATTTGTATTTTCCCCCTGGGCTGCTAAAACCGTCGTATTATCCGGACTGTAGATTCCATACCGACGAAAATATTTTTTAAAACATTCTTCTGCCACAAAGCTACACTGAGCTGCTGTATCCAGGATGGCGAAGGCTGGAATATTGTTCACTAATATTTCAATCTTCGGAAGAAATACATTTTTCACAACAACAGTATTGAGCTTGATGGTAGAGGGATTTTCTTGGCCTTCGGATTTCCGCACCCTCCCGTCAGCAGAAATCCGTTTCAGTTTAAATTTTCTTTTTTTCCGCGCCTTTCCGCTGGCCTTCATACTTTTTGTCTGGCTTATTTTTGGACTGTAGACTTTCGCTGGCTGTTTTTGAATGTCCAGGTTTCCTTGACCACTGATTCGACTTGCTTCCGTAGCCGCGGTCTTGCCTCTGCTGTGGCCTTGGCGCACCAAATAGGCTTCGTTGCTCGTATTGGCGTCTTCTTTCAATGTCCGCCGTTCTTCTGCTTTCAAACTGGATCGCCAGCTCAAATAATTTTTCGAAAGTCGTCGGATTCCTTAATTCAATAAAGTCTTGTACCTGGGGAAGTAACCTAAGCAAAATTATTTGAATGATTTCAGGATCCGGCCGGTTTCCATACAAAAGCTAATATAATTGTATTCTTCTTAAAATGAAGCTTGAGAGTTCCTCAGTTTTTTGCTGGTATGTGCTTAAAAGTTCCGCTTCTAATTTTCCACTATTTCTTACTACTGAGAAGGCCTTTACTAAAGAGGTCTTGAAATTTTCATAAGTGTAGGTAGGACTTCCCGGTTGGCCCAAAAGATTTTTTCCGATGTACTTGAACTAACTAAGCGCTTGAGCCCTCAACGCGCTAGTATCCAAAGTGACTTTCTGGAACTCGTTGACTGGATAGAGCATAAAATGGTCATCTTATTTTCCAAAAAGTTATCCACCGCTGAATTCCCATCGAAGCTTGCTGCTGGCTTCATTGATGCTCGCATGGTCTGGACGATGTACCCGAATCCTTCTAGGGTGGCAGCTGGCATTTCTGAATCTTGGGGAGATACCACACGTTCATCAACTTCCTCTTGAGAGTCGGCTATGGGTTTTCTCCTCCGGGCGCCACTATCAGGACTTTTGTGGATTCTAGTTGATTTTGAATACATAACTGCAGTCCTGAGTTGGAACAGGGAGCTTACTAAAAGCTATGTTAGAGCGTGTGTAGAGGATACAACAAAGATAAGGAGGGTTCAAATTACTCTTTATTTGCTTATCGATTTTACAAACGTTCCCGAACTTCGGGATACAAAGACCAACAACTTGTGGTCTGAATGTAAAAGAATAGAAGCCTATTAACTAACTAAAATTTAAATAAGAGCTACTTTTAATATTCATACAGATGACTATCAGTAAGACTGGCCTTTTAAATTACTACGTTTGTAGTGCGCAAACTGTGGAAAAGTACAATACATCTTTTACTTTCAAGAGGGTTAACCTCTGGCCTTAAAGGCGGACAGCAACTGATGGCAAGCTCGCGTGAAGACTCGTAGCAAGAAGGCTCTCTTTCCTCCCTTTTCCTCTTGGCAAAAAGCCACAACTTAAATACTTAAGCGTTAGCAAGTACAATTTGCATAAACATATTCATGCGTTAATACTGGCCGGAAGTGGAAAATAAGAGATGATAGTAAAGTTTTAGAATAAAATAAAGCTTAGTGAACTTAAAATCCTTACAAAGTGTCTCCTGTATCTGGCTGGGAAGGCTAGATGAAGCTGAGTGCGTGTTAAAATGATTAATAAATGATGTGTGTGAACTTTTAGTAGCTTTTGGATTTAAGAAAACATCTATGTGCGAGCGAGGAGACAAGGTAAGAAGATTTAGGATTATTCTACTTGTTCCAATTGTTTAGTTAGAATTTAGATTGCTCATGAAATCCTGGCGCCCAAACAGGGAAGCTAGTTTTTAGTAAAAGGCTGTTTTTAATGAAGAGAAATAGATAATAATCGATACATTATTAAAAATGAGAACACCACTCAGAACAAATTTCACCAAAGCCGCGAATAGGCTAGATGAAGCTTCAAAAGCTAAACCGATAGATTCAGAAAAAATTGATGTAGCGTTTTCGCTGTTAAGCGAGAAGTTTACAAAATTAGAAGCTATTGATCGAGATATTTTAGATCTTTTATCAAAAGATCCGAACACGGATCAAAATGTATTTGATCAAGAATATGAAAAGATAAATTCTTAGTCTGACACATAGATATCTTTGAAAACAAAAGTGGAGCGATTTCGAAATGATCTGTGTAATAACGTATCTAGTAATGATTCTTCTGTTGAAATGGTAAATAAACGAAGTGTTAAATTACCTAAAATCGAGTTACAAAAATATGATGGTTCAATTAAAGGGTGGCTTCGGTTTTGGAGTTTGTTTAAGAAAATTTATGATGACCCATGTTTATCGAATGAAGACAAGTTTATATATCTCATTCAAAGCACCACAGAGAAGTGGCGCGCTCGTAACCTTGTGGAAAGTTTTCCACCTACGTCAGATAATTATACGTTGGTGATTGAATGCAAGTCGCGTTTTGGTAAAGACGAATTACTAATTGAAGTGTATGTGCGCGAATTGTTGACTTAAGTGTTGAGCCATAATAAATGCAATTTAGTGAAAATTTATGATAAGATCAAAGCATATTTAAGAGCCTTAGGTACCTTAGGCGTTACCTCCGATAAATATGCAGCTATGCTCTATCCTCTAGTAGAGAGTTGTTTACCAGAGGATGTTCTGAAAATATGGGAGCGGCATATCAGTTCTCTTTTAGTTAATGAAAAGGGAAAAATGGAAGTAAATAAATTAGCTGTTCTAATGGAATTTTTGAAATCCGAAGTGGAAGGGGAACAAAAACTTGCAATTGCTAGAAATTCGTTTGATAATGAAAGAAAACCTCCTTAAAGAGCATCTAAGTGGAATCTGAACGAAAATAAATGTGATATTCCGACCGCTACTAGTCTTTTAAATTCGAATGGTTATAACGAAAAGAAGTATATTTTTTGTGGAAAAAAAACACAATTCTCAAGATTGCAATAAAGCGAAAAAAATGAGTCTAGGAAGAAAGGGATATAGCTAAGAGGGCCTGTTGTTGCTTTTCCTGCATTGAAAGGGGACATGTTTTGAAGCAGTGCCATAATAGAATAAAATGTTTTATATGCAGTCAATTTCATCGTACTGTTATGTGCCCAAATCCTTTATTTTAATCGAAAGCAGATGTTCAAAAATCGGTTCAAAAACCGAAATCTACCTAGCTCAAGGATCAGGCCCTTACCAGTCAGTCTAACTCAAGAGGGGTACTGTTATAAACATTGTTATTTTATCTTAGGGGTAAAAATGGTAGACACATCGTAAGAGCCCTTTATGATACAGGAAGTCAACATTCTTATATTAGTGCGAAGGCAGTTAAGCTACTGAACTATGAGTGTTTAGGAGAGATACCAGTAGATCACAGTTTATTTGGTGATCTTGAATCTAATCAACAGAAACATCTCCGTTTCAGAGTATATTTGACTAGTTTAGATGAGAATTACAATTGTAATTTTGAATAGAACAAGAAAAGATTTGCGGTGATGTAATGAAAACTCCACAAGGACCATGGATGACAGATCTTCGCAAGAGAAAAATAACTTTGACTGATAGTACCAGTAACGCCTTACAGGAAACTGATTTTGAGATTCATCTACTTATCGGAGCGGATGTGGCTGGTAAACTTTTAAATGGAAGGTACAAGTTTTGGCTGATGGACCTGTTGCAGTTGGTACTCATTTAGGGTGGACACTCATGGGAAAGATTCCACAGGTATCCAAAGTATCTGAATCTTATTTGCCTATCATACCTCTACTCACCAACGACTAGCCTTCCAGACTTTAGAGCGTATAGGCATTGTAGATCCAACTGAAAGCCAAACTGCTGGCGAATTGCAACAAGCTACACTTGTACATTTTCAGCGTACTCTAAAAGTTAATGATGAGGGAAGGTACGATATAACGTTACCTTGGCTCAAATTGCATCCCACACTTCCTGAGGGTAAAGACTCAGCCGAAAGAAAATTGGGCACTACAGTTAAGAGACTGAAAACAGCTAAAATCTTAGAAGCCTATCAAGAGGTCTTACAAACGTGGTTAAAGGATGGAATAATTGAAGAACTGAAAGAAGATGAGGTAATTGCTCCTGGCCGTTTTTTGCCTCATCAAGCGGTAGTTAAGAAATCAGCAACAACGAAAATTAGGCTGTGTTTGATGCCTCTGCACATACAAAAAACTCGGTATACCTGAATGAATTAGTAGCGAAAGGTCCGAGTCTCATGGAACTCATTCCAGCGGTATTAACTCGTTTCCGCATGAAAGAATTTGCCCTTACAGCAGATATAAAACAAGCCTTCTTGCAAATTAGTATCTCTAAAAGTGACAGGAACTATCTTAAATTGCTCTGGATGGAAGACGGTGATCCAAGTAAGTTGAAAATCTACAGACACTGTCGTGTTGTTTTTGGACTTACGTCCAGTCCCTTTTTGTTTTGTGCCACGTTAAAATACCGTTTAGAAAATGCTCCTCCTCAGTTTAAAGACTTCTATTAACATAATTCTTGATTATTATTTTTGCCGATAGATGGCGTTGCCTCCTCGCGCGTGGTTCTACCCGAAGATATAAAAAAGCCGTTACTGAGGTTTCTTTCCCTTTCTAGATATTTTGTTCTCCTGATGAGGAGGAACCTGTAGCTACCCTCGAAATCGATTAGTAAATGTACGCCAAATACACGGTTGTTTCAGCGAATTTGATAATAATCAAAGTCATGATTCACAACCATCGAATGATATATGTATGTATATATATATGTAATATTTCGGTTATTTCAACACATCGTGGGTGAGTGGTGAGGCTATTCCATTATACACGTTTTGGCAGATGGTTGACGAAGCTGGGATGATTGAATCACGGAGAAAAATACAGACTCAGGACTTTCACTTTTAATAGCATATCTTTATTTTAATTCAGAGCAGATTATTCGGTAATTGAACTACTTAGATACGAGTGACTTTAATACGTTAATACGTTATAACGTTCTAGCACAGAAAGAGGAGCATAGCGAAGACGTTAGCAGGATGAAGGCGAGAAGGCATCTGTCGGAAAACTTATGACGCAGCATTTATATGAGGAGGTTATGTAATAGGCGCGAATGTTCCAGAAGGTACTGGTCTAGGGGAAGATCCTGAATTGCAGAAAATTAATTAAAGGTTGCTAGTTCGCAAAGAGCAAAGCCATCGTATTTTTACATCTTCCCCCCCCCGTCAAAAAGGAGAGGACCGGGGTGAGAAAAGCATTAGGACAGTAGTAAAGCAAAAGTATGAGAAAAGACATGAAAACTTCCAGGACATAGCGTACAAGCTTTAACTATGGCCTATCATAGTTCATGACTTTCTCATATAAAATTTTTTACTGTATAATATATGAAATTTTGAACATTAAAACCATGAGTTATAAATAAATATACAATATATGACAAATTTTAAAACTATAACATAAAAAATATGGAATACTGATAAATAAATAAGTTATATTTACAAAAGTCCTCTATTTTGTCAAAAATGTCCATTTTGTTTTTTGAACGTCCTTTTCATAAAAAAGAGTTCGAATAGAATGAAAATATCTGGTAAAATCTCTAAATGCCAGATAGTCCACAAATATGATGCATTTGTTCTTCTCATCGTAGGCAATTAAAGATTGACATATTTTACACTTCAATACAAAATATTATAATTATTCAAAAAACAATTCAATATAAATTATAAAATTATAAACTAGAACATGAACACTTTTCACTTTAAAACTATGTCATGTCCTCGCCAACAGATCAGCGTGATTACTTGCTGATGGTTGGGGGGTGCTAGATACAAATATCAAAAAACCTCCGTGGCCTAATACAAGGTAACTGGTTTTTGGCATTGTACATTATCTTAAAGTGTTTTTAGAAAAATAAAAGATCAAACAAAATCAAAATTATAAGACAGATAACTTGTAAAATCAAGTTAAAGTCTTTTTTATATTTTTGTAAATCAGAAACAAATATTATCCTACAATAGGAAGAAACTTTTTGCTACAAAATAGTTTAAATTATGTGAAAAATATAAAAGGTCAAGATCGGGATAATAATTTGTCATAGTTGGGAAAATAATTTGTCATAGTTAGGGTTTAAGTCTAAATCAGGTATTAAAAGTCATAATCAGGAAAATGTAATTTTGAAAAAATTAATTTTAATTTTGAACAGAGATAGGAATTCTACTATTTCTGGCAGTTAACTTAAACTCACTTGCTGGATTAAAAGGTCTTAATGTAGTTGAATGAACGATTTCTGATTTCGTTTTAGTTAAAGGATTAGGTTAATCAATTTTATAAGTAACTTCAGAATATTGTTTTAAAATTTTATAAGGTCCTGAGAATGGAGGAGATAATTTACGTGTATTAGGATATTGAAATTCTTCATACATTACTAAATCACCAATTTTAAAATTACTAGGTTTAAAATGAATATCTATCTTTCTTTATTTACATTATGATAATCATCAGATCTCTTGTGAGCTATTTTTCTGGCTTCTTCTGTTGACGGATACAATTCTTGATTTTGAATTAAGGAATCATAAGGTAATTTTCCATACATTAAATATGATGGAGGGAATTTTGTTACAGAATGCGGTGTATTATTATACTCTTCAGTTACTTGGAGTAATAATTTTGTCCATGCTACATTACCTTGATAAGAATTTAGTTTACATTTTAACCTAGTTATAATAGTTTGATTAACACGTTCAATTTTACCATTAGTTTGTGGTCTATTTGCAGTAGTTAGCAATTGTTTTACATTATGATTCCTTAAAAAGTGCTTAAATTTTGAAGATGTAAAAGCAGCATTCCTATCACTTAAAATCTTTTTAGGTACCTGAATTTGGAAAATTTGTTTTAAGCAATTTATATAAGTATCAGTAGTTAGACTTTTAGAAGCAAAAGTCCAGATATATCTAGTTGCATGATCAATAATTATGTGAATATACTGTTTAGTAGAATTATAATAATTTAAACCACCTACAGTATCAATAGATAATATTTCAAAAGGTTCACTAACTGATGGTAAATTTTGCATTAAACCAAATTTCTTTTGCTTACTTTTTTTATTAAACTGACATACTTCACAATGTTTACAATAATTTCTAACATCTTGAACAATTCCTGGCCAATAATATTGTGGAGATAACAAATTTAGCATAGATGATACACCAATATGACCAAATTGTATATGGGCCTTTTCAAGTAATTTCGTACGTAGAGACATGGGTATCACAATTTTGCACAATCCCTGTTTTTTGATAGTTAATACATCATTCATTTTCTTATACTTAGTATTAGAAACATTATCTAAATTTTGATATTCTTTTATTTCTTCTAATGATAATAAATTAACTTGCAATCTTAAATGTTGACACATAGGATTTCTAGAGAGCATGTCAGCTTCAACATTAGTAGATCCTTTTTTATATTTTATATCAAAATCATACATAGATAATTTTAAAGACCACCTAAATAGACGACCTGTAGGGTGTTTTATATTTTTAAGCCAAACTAAAGCAGCATGATCAGTATGTACAGTAAAATGGTTACCATGTAAATAATAATACAATTTATCAATTGCATCAATAATGGATAAACATTCCAGCTCAGTAATGGCATAATTTTGTTCATAAGATCTTAATTTTCTAGAATGAAAAGCAATTGGATGTAAACTACCATCAGGATGTTCTTGTTTTAAAGCAGCACCAACAGCTTCTTTGGACGCATCAACAAATATATGGCAGGGATATTTAGGATTAAAAAAAGTTAAAATAGGTCTAGAAATCAATGCATCTTTTAATTTTTGAAAAGCTTTTTGACATTCATCAGTCCAATTATAAGGAGTATCTTTCTTAAGTAAATTTGTTAATGGGGCTCTAATTTTAGCATAATTTTGAATAAATTTATGATAAACATTAATACTTCCTAAAAATCTTTGTAATTCTTTGACATTTTTAGGGGGTTGCAATTTCTTAATAACCTCTATATTTGCATTACTGGGCTGGTATTTCCCTGCTTGAATTTCATATCCTAGAAAATTTATTTTTTCTTTAGCAAAATTACATTTAGATTTTAATTTTATATTCTCTTTCTCACATATATCAAATATTATTTTAAGATGATTTAAATGTTCATCAAAATTTGGAGAGAATACTATAATATCATCAAAATAATTTAAAGCAAATTGAATCTGATATTTGTTTAAAATTTGTCTAAGAGCTCTTTGGAAAACAGCTGGGGAATTTTTCCAACCAAAAGGTAATCTAGTAAACTCATACAGTCCAAAATTTGTAGTAAATGCCAATTTTTCAGTATCCTTTTCATTTAACTTTATATGCCAATAGCCTGATGCCAAATCCAATGTAGAAAAGATTTTTGCATTTGTTAATTGATCTAATACAGCGTCAATTCTAGGAATAGGTTCAGAATCAGTTTTAGTAATTTGATTAAGCTTCCTGAAATCAATACATAATCTGCTTCTGGACTGCTCATCTCGCTTATAAGCTAAAGTTACAGGAGCAGCATAAGGACTATAAGAAGGTTTAATAATTCCAGCTTTTAACAATTCATCTATTTGTCTTTTAATTTTACTATTATCTTTAGGAGATGCTCTATATGGTCTATAGGCTATTGGTAATTCAGAAGTTAATATAACTCTGGGAGGTTCAACCCTTAAACAACCAACATCATATTTACTTTTTGCAAATATATGATTATAATCATTCAACAATTTCTGTAATTTACTATCAGAGTTTTTACTATTTTCAAAATAATTATCACTATTTTTAGTATGAACATCATTTTTACATACATAATTATTTTGGGAAAACTTGTCTACTTTAACATTTTTACTTACCTGTTTTCCAAGCTGATACACTTCATAATTATGAAAATTCAATTGTAACTTAAATAATGGAACACATGGTGCTGAAAGCAATAAATAATTCAAATTTGTATCTACTACATAAAATATCCCATTATTTTCTATTTTACCTATTTTACACTTTACTTTAATTATTTTCTCTATATGAACTTGATTAGATTTTGAAAATATTTTATCATGGGATTTCACTGAAATTTCTCTAAATTTATCACCAATTTTGTTAAAAATTTTTAACGGTAAAACGTTAATTTGCGATCCCGTATCAATAATACTGGGAATTTTTTCCTGTCCAATTTGGACATTCACTTTAAAGTAATATAATTTTTTAACATCTCTTTTAGGAACCTTGTTATAATTAATAGCAGGTAATTGTGGATATCGAATTGGCCTATACGGATACTGAAGAGGTCGGTATGGCACTTGTTGATAATTAAAAGGTCTCACACTACTAAAACTTTGATAAGGAGTGGATTGCACTGTCCTGGGATAATAGAACCTCGGAGCAGTTTGCTTTGTAGAAACAAATTGATAATTACTATTTCCTCGACCATCCAACGGCATCTGAACTGGAAACAGTTTCCTAGCAAGTATAATATCACAAACGTGAGTGTATTTTTCGCACTGTTAGCAGCATTCTTTGAGAATGAGGAAGTCCTTCCGTAAGTGCTTTCACCATTGTGGATTCTGTTGGTTTCAAGCTGGCTCCTAATTTCAACTTATTATGAAAATAAGCATCAATATTATTAAATTTCTTGTATTTTAAAGACACAAAATCACTAAAAGTAACAGATTCCGATGTTGTGAAGTATGTCTCGAAAATGTCCTTTATGTTGTTCCAGTCTTTATCTAAACAATCACGTAAATAGAGGGCTAAAGCCTCTCCTCTAATACACTCCGAGAAAACAAATTTCTTTTCCTTTTCTGGAATGTTCTTTGCAGCACATTTCTCTTCAAACAATAGAAGATATTTGTCTATTGGAAAATTTGTACTTGTGCCGTCAAAAATAGGGAACTGAAATTTTGCTGTATCCACAATAGCTACGGATTCTTGCTTATCATTTGCCATTTTTGCCGTTTTGAGCGTGTTAGCATTCCAATCAAAAAATCTTGAATTTAAGAGTTCGCATACACATCAATTTGAACACTAAAATCAATCACTTTAGAAGCACTTGATAAAACGCATAACTTTGGAGACGAGGTAAAACACTTAAGCATCGCCGGAAAAGAAGCAAAAGCATAAGACGAACGATCACACACACTGTCCTTGACCCACTGTTGAATTTAGAAGCGCGTTAGAAATAAATCCAGGAGCTTTTTTACCATGTAGAGGATAAATCCTACCGGCTAATTAATAACTGTAATATTTCAGTTATTTCAACACATCGTGGGTGAGTGGTGAGGCTATTCCATTATACACGTTTTGGCAGATGGTTGACGAAGCTGGGATGATTGAATCACGGAGAAAAATACAGACTCAGGACTTTCACTTTTAATAGCATATCTTTATTTTAATTCAGAGCAGATTATTCGGTAATTGAACTACTTAGATACGAGGGGCTTTAATACGTTGTAACGTTCTAGCACAGAAAGAGGAGCATAGCGAAGACGTTAGCAGGATGAAGGCGAGAAGGCATCTGTCGGAAAACTTATGACGCAGCATTTATATGAGGAGGTTATGTAATAGGCGCGAATGTTCCAGAAGGTACTGCTCTGGGGGAAGATCCTGAATTGCAGAAAATTAATTAAAGGTTGCTAGTTCGCAAAGAGCAAAGCCATCGTATTTTTACACACACACACACATATATATATATATATATATAGTTAAAAGAAAGTAGTAGATGAACAAGTGACCTGTAAGTCAAATATTTTGTGCATTGAGCTGCAAAATTAGGATCAAAGCCAAATAAAGGAAGTAAATTCTAATAGCAATCGCCTAAAAGTAAATTTGATATTCATAACTAAGGTAAAACATTTTAACAAATTGATTACTCAAAAGAAGAACGCATAAAAAAAACGAAATGCTGGTATTTAAGAAAATCAACTTTAAAAATTGCTACACGTAAAAAACATTAAAGCACAAACATAATTAAAATTAAAAAACCAGAAAAATACAAAAATGGGAGTAAATGGAAATTTAGCCTACGTCGAGCTTTAGTGGACTCGTCAGGGAAAAGCACTATTGGTCGTACATAGGTAAACTCCATTACGCGTTTCGTCGAACGACAATAATTGATACAAAAACTAAAAAAAATTTAAACAGATAACCAAAGATAAAAATCTACGTAATACCGTGGGTCTCAATTCTTATCGTTCTTATCGTTTATTCTCCCGACGCGTCTGCCATAAGACTTAAAAACAAAGACTACAGAGTAACCTTTAAAAAATTTTGTAAAGCTAATTTTCAAACATACAAAAGTAGCTAATTAGGCACGTGTCAAAAATTATATAATTTAAGGGAGATCCCAATGAGCTAGAAAATTTAGACCTTAGTCAACTAAAAAAGAAAATAAAACAATAAAATACAAGTGTCTTGTTAAGACCTATTGCTAAACAAAGCAAAAGACTTTGAACATACCTGTACCAAAGGCGGCAGCAAAAATTTTAAGAGTGAAAAAGAGGGAAAAGTGGTTGCTAGAATAAGAATTCAGAAATACGGAGCAACCAGAAAAGAATTTAAAAAACACCAATTAGGTGCAAGTTAAAAGTAAGGGGGGTTAAAACGTCATAACGTGATTCAATGTAGCTTCACGGCAATGCTGACATCTGTACAGAAAGGCGGGGGCTACACAGGGGGTCAACTTAAAATGTCGAAGTTGGTAGCTTAATCAACAAAATGGCGTCCAGTAAAGTGCTGAGTCACGCAAAAAATGTAAGAAGGGGAAGAACAAAATGGCCGAACAAGTAAATGTAAAATCTGGCCTGAAACCAGTGGAAATTGGAAAAAAGAAAAATTTTTTAGAAAAAGTCGAAAATCTTCTTGCTAGAGGACTTACAAGCGATCAGAAACGAAAGAGACCCATAAATTAATAACAGAAATAGACAATATATATATGTATTACACTGTATTTCAGTTCTTTAATTGGGAAATTAAACAATGGACTTTAATCACATCAGCTTGTTCAACAATTTGACACCTAACGAGAAATGTATTGCCAAAAGATGGTACTTTCTAGCATCTGCTTAAATTTTAAGTTACCTCCGATGCACTAAATCAGATTTATACAAAACTAGACAAAACCCTAATTTTCAGGAAGAGAAACACTAATACAAGTAGAAATATTAAATAAACAAGCAGGCAAAAAGAATAAGGGACTTGATTACTAGAAATTTAACAAAGAGTTTAAATTTAGCATACTTGCTATATCCTCAAAACTCGTTTATCACCGATAGCAACACTCTGCAGCTTATTATGACAAATATACACATAGATGTTTTGCATGGAATTTGAATCCTAGAATATAATGTAGAGAAGAAATAATAATATATATATATACTGTATCGACCATCTTTTTACAGTACTTTGAACGTTACCCGTATCTCTCAGAATATAAATGAAACCTCAATATAAGATAATAGGTATCTATAACGTAATAGGCATTTATACAACATGTAGTTCTTGACTTAAAAATGCTTAATAATTAACTTTCATACTGTATATATATATATATATAT
>KK117409.1:0-36824 GCA_000611955.2 Stegodyphus mimosarum
CTCATCCGCAATCCGCCTGCGAGTTTGAGATCCTGTCGCTGAACTCTCCGTTTCACACTACTAGTTTCTAGCCTTTTTGAGAAAAACAGTAAATATTCTACAGTGGAACATGCTTATTTCGCATTTAGTTCTTAATTTTATGCTAAGAAAATAGTTCTAAGATAGGTATTCTGTACCGAGGAAATAATTAAAGAATAGTTGAATGATTTAGACAGTCTTTGGAGTTTTTGTTACGGAAAAAAGTAATATTCAGCAACACTAATTAAATTAAAGTGTAATTTGGGTGTAATGTTTTTGCTGAAAAGGGGTTATTCCTTATTAAATGGGTATTAGTAAGGAACATTTGACTGATGAGTATTTTATGAAGAAATTTCTGCATTCGAGATGGAAAGCTAAAATATTTGGAAATATAACGAAGATTTGGGTAAAATATCTCTTTCTTTGGTTCCTTCTGTAAAGATAAGTATATCAATAATGATATTTTGAGTAAATGTATGGTACTGTTTCACAAGATTTCCTTCATAAGAAAATAAATTGGTAAATAAATTGATGAAAACTGACATGCATGAAAGAAAACTTAGTATAAGAAATTAAAAAATAGTCTATATGTGAAATTGCCTAGTGAATTAAGTTGGAACTGAACTGAGTTCGAAGAAATGTGTTAACATTACGCGCTATAAATAAAAGTACATCAATAAAACAAAATTTCAAGAGATTAATGATGACCAGCGAGTAAAATCATTGAACGCTAGGAAATTGACATCAAATTCGATACCGGAAATTTTTATCTTACAAATTTCTTTTCTACATGTAACGAAAACAATCGTTAATTTCACAGGAAAGTTGTCTATGAAGGCAGAAATGTCCGTACTTAGTGCAGGAAAAGGTAATAGAATTAAATAAAGTTCACGTGTATGGTAGGAAAATATAATACACAAGTTCAAAATAAAAGTACTTTAAAAATTACGAAGATTAAAATTTAGAATGTAGAAAACAAATTAAAAATTACATCTAAAATTAAATAAAGTTCATATATATGGTATATGATCTGAAAATATAGGAGTTAAATTAAAATTAAGACTATATTGGGAATTATGAAGCTTAATATCTACGAAAGAAATCAAATAAAAGTCATGTATATAGTGTGAAAATATAATAAATTAGTGAAAAATTAGAGTGCATTATATATTATGAAGGTTAAAATATGCGAAACAAGTTAAGAATTTTACATCTTAAATTGCATAAAGGTTATGTATATGATCAGAAAATATAAGAAATAAGTTAAAATATGGAATATGTTGAAGATCACAAATGTTAAAAAGTACGAAAAAAGTTAAAAATTACATCTAAAATTGAATAACATAATAAATAAAAACGCATATTTTAGTAATTACACTTGCAAAATATAGCAAGTAAGTTAACATTAAGAGTATTGATTGATAAGTAGGAAAATAATTCTGGGTAAAATGAATTTAATAATAAAAATAGTAATATAATTAAGATTAGGGAAAGTAAATGTGGTATTATGAACAGAAAATTTAAGAAATAAGGTAAAATTCTGAGTATATAGGAAATTATAAGGCCTAAAATATACGGAAAATTAAAAAATTTACAACCAAAATTAAGGTCTTCTGAATCAATTATTCAATTCGAAAATGAGCTTTTTAAGCGTTCCTAGAAAATAATCATCATATACGTAGTAAAACGAAACTAATAATTGATTATCACATGAAATTACCGCCGTAAGCTCAATAAAAGATAATCTCTTATCAAATTGTGACGTCATCTTATCAACTAAATTAAGAATCATAACACACTTATATCAATTAGCTGCGCCTCCGCGCTCCGCCTCCGCGCTCCGCCTCTTGCTCCTGAACTGTGGACTTGCACCTCATACCGCCTGCGAGCTTGCGCCCCACACCACCTCCTGTTACTGAACTGTCACTTTCATACTACTCTTACCTTATAAATTGAAGAATTGGATAAATGTGTTAAGTTTTAGAAAAGTGTCAAATATTTTACTCATTATTTAAAGTAATATGAAATCATTTAAATGACTGAGAAATAAAGAACGAAATGTTACTCAGTTTCTGTCAGAAATATGTCCATATTTGGGACTTCATTGATGATTCTCATAATTTAAATTGGCCTAAAATCTTAAAAATATAAGCTATAAACGATTTAAGTAAACATCTGAAGTGTTTTTCTCTTTTTCCAGTAATGTCTATAGTTATAATACGAATTAAATCTTCTGTTTATGGTATGAAAGCCACTGAAATATCTATAACAGAAGTATAAAAGTTGATTATTTTATACTTCTAAACTAAAATTTGACTATGCATATATCATTAAAAAAATACCAAATTTTGGTGTAAAACTTGTAAGGTTTATCCTAATTTTATTAACAGCTATTTTAAGTTTAGGCATCTTTCCTGTGTTTTAGTTCCAGCTCACAATTTCCTACCAGAATGTAATTTTAGAAACGCAGTTAATGCAAATGAGTAAAGAGTAGTGTTTAAGTCGATGTTTCACCGACTTCGAGAGAGAGCCTGAGCTCCTGACTAGCGCGCCTTTGCCTTTTGGCTACGTCTCACTAAGCTATTGCTACGCTCGGCCGTACTTTAGGCCTTTGCTTGGCTTCGCCGACTTAATTAGGATTTAGCGGCCAACTACTTAGAATCTTGATAGCTTCGGCTATACCTTTCAGTTAGCTTTAGTTTAGTTAAGTTTAATTTTATATTCATTTAAGTTCAAGTCCAAGTGGAGGCTTTGCTGTACACTCCGATTTAGAAGTTGATTGCATCATACTTATTGTGAGAAATAAAGGGTAGTTAACCCTTTGCAAGTCTTATGTCTCTATTCACACACTTAAACGATTATTCGCTTATTAGCGTTTGTGGGGGTTCAAGGATTGAACATTGAATTAAATAAGTAAAATCCCACAAACTGAACTATTAAGTGAGAAATATGTTGATCGTCATTATTTCAAGGTTTTTTAGTTTGACTTACCCTATTTTTTAAGCAATAAAATGTTTTCTTTTCCGATGAAAGTATGTCTAAAGTTAAAACTATGGAAGAACAACACATTCCAGTTTTCGCTTGTTGCGAGAAATGTTTGTGTCTTCATAGAAAAAATGAGGGTTTCACTGAATTTTCTTTGTAGTATAAAAGGATAGATTTAGAAAAAAATGAAAAATTTTTAAAACCATCGATTTATTACCTTGCTTTTACTTCCCAAGGATTAATAAGTTATTAATAAAATACTCTCCCTTGACGTTACTTTTTATAGAAAAGGACATCTCATTCAGGTTTTATAATAAATTATTAGAAGATTTTACATTTCATGAAAAAAATTGGCAAAGATTTACTATTTCTAATGAGTGAAATTTTCTTAGTGCGTATGTAAGGTATTGGATATTTAATTTCATTTTACCCCCCAATAACGTTTGAGTCTAATCTCATAATATGCAGCATAAATATGCCTATCTTTTACAAATTCGAAGCGAATGTTGATTAAAGTTTGTCAAATCAGTCTCAAATGTATCTAAAGTTCTGACTGCAATACAAAACAATTCATGATTTTTAAAGTAAATTTCAGATTGTAAAGTCATTAGATTACATCGACGCAGGAAAGAGAAACACGTGTAGGTTTTCGAGATGTCAGGAAATTGAAGAACTCAATAATGCTCTCGCTGAGATTCGAACTCCGAACCTCCCGAATACGCGTTGCGTGACTTCCACGGTGAAGGATAAGGAAAGGAGGGAGAAAATACCTTGTAAGGTTTCTCAGCAAGTGATAATTTTAATGCTTTAAGGAATATTCACCTATAATTATTTTCTGTATTATATTTTCCATAACTAGTTGGGAATTCTGAGTAAATAACTTAAATTCAGTAAAGGTTGTATACTTATTTGGGAAAAGGAGTAAATATTCTACAGTGGAACAAGATTACTTCGCATGTAATTGTTAATATTATTTTAGGAAAACAAATCAAAGGTAGGTATTCCCTACAATTAGCATTATTATTACAATTAGCACTACTATTAGCATGCAATGTAAGAAATTCTGAATAGATCACATAGGTGTTTTTCGTCTTGGAAAAGGTAATATTTAGCCTCATTAATTAAAAAACAGGTATCGAAAATGCGTAGAAATTTCCTATCATATGCACTTACAACTGCAATTCTTTACAATTATGTGTGGGGAATTTTATTCTAAAAGACGTTGTTCCTCATTAAATGGATATTATTAAGAAATTTTAGGTGGTATGATGACGATTTTATGAAGAAATTTCTCTTTTGGGATGTGTAATACATAAAATATTTGAAAATATAATGTACATTATGGTATAAAATATCTCTTACTGTTTCTTTCTTTGATTCGTTCTGTAAATATATGTATATTGGTTACGTTGTGTAAAGTAGTCTTTAACAAGATTTCATTGATATGGAAGTGCATTGGTAAATAAATTAATGAAAACTGGCATTCATGAACAAAAATCGTATGTACAGTATATTAAAAGAGTATTCTATATCTATGTGTTTAAACAAATTTATCTCAGAAAATTGTTATTAGCATAATAATCTAATTCAAAAATTTTCCTTATAACATTACATCATCTCTAAATTGAGTAAAGATATAAAGAACATTTACTAATGAGAAAAGAAGAGAAACACGCCAATGTGACAATCAAAATCGCTGAAACTACCTTATATTTGGCGTACATTTATTAAAACACTCAGTCGATTTCGAGAGCAGCTACAGGTCCCTTCTCATCAGGAGAACGAAATTTCTAGGAAGGGAAAGTAACCTCAATAACGGCTTTTTATACCCTCAGGTAGTACCATGAGCGAAATCATGTACCATGTGCATGACCTTATGTCCGAAAGGGCGAAATTAACAAGTCTTCAATAGCGTATCATAGCTGGAAATTTAATCATAATTTTGACTTGGGATCTGCAAAAATTATCCAAAAAGCTTATTCCGTTCGTGAATTGGATTTTCTCGAGGCTTTTCATATTCACAAAGATTTAGCATGTTTAGTGAACGATTTTAAGTCCAATCCAGTCCTTCCTAACGCTTTTAAAATTCTATTAACATAATTCTTGGTTATTATTTTAACTGACATATGGTTAAAATAATAACCAAGAATGCCTCCTCGCGCATGGTACTACCCGAGGGTATAAAAAGCCGTTACTGAGGTTGCTTTCCCTTTCTAGAAGTTTCGTTCTCCTGATGAGGAGGGATCTGTAGCTGCCCTCGAAATCGATTGAGTGTTTTAATAAATGTAAGCCAAATACAAGGTTGTTTCAGCGATTTTGATTGTCACATCGGCGTGTTTCTCTTCTATTCTAATTTGTGCTATCAACCGGCATTTTCGGGGAAATTCTACTTCATATCGTTTTACCACGTGCACCATTTTGACTTTTGTTGCTTCTTTCAACATGGCTATTGTTTTTTCAGAATTGGGTAAGTTTCTCTCTTTTTGTTTATCTTCCTTTTGAATGTTTTGTCATGGGTTTATGTAAATTATTTTCATTAATTATTGGTGTTTTTCATGTTATAATTATTTGCTTTTTTGGGCTTTCGCGAATATATATTCTTTTGTTCACTTGTTTCTTGCTTGTACCCTTTTCACAATATGTCCACTGACAGGAAATGATTTTGGAAGTTACGCTTTAAGCGTATGAAATTCTTGAATCATCGGCAGTTTCTACTTAAATGCAAACACCAAAATATCATTCCCAAATTTATACATGTGAAATGTAGCCTAAAATCTTCCTTTCACGTTTCGAAAATTTTGCATAAATTCAAATTGTCACTTCTTCGTCATATTATAAGGGACACCCGCAAACGTTTATCTAAAATTGAATTTGAATTATATTATCTCCATTTAAAAATTGCTAATTCAACTGTAAATTTGTCTTCATTTGATCATACATCTTGGTCTAGAACCGATACCGTTTGTCAACGACATAAAAATGTGCTTATTTCTAAATTCCTCAAGCTCACACACCAGTCGACTAGTCCCACCCATCTAATTAATCTTCCCACTGTAAATGCTAATCCCATTGTTAATATCTCCAACAAGAATCTTTCGGAGGATCAGTTAAAAGTATTGAAATATAACTTCAAGTTTTCAAAGACATCTAAACCTTCAGTTCCTCAAATCATCATCCCTACTGAGAAAGCTTTTAAATTCTCAAAAATTTCAAAAACGCAAAAAGCTACAATCTACCACCTAATTACTCATAACGTTAATTTTAACAACAAATCTTTGGGTTCGAATGTTAGCGAAAAGGAAAGGGAGACCTTACGTGAAATTCATTCTGATAGTAATATTATTATGTCTAAAGCTGATAAAGGCGGACAGATCGTTGTTATGGACAAAAACACATATATTACTGGAGTCTCTAAACTGATAAATAAAGGCCCATACTGCTCGATCCCTAAAGATCCTTCAACTTCGGACCTCACGAAAGTTAAAACAGCTATTAAATCGTCTCATACTCCCAACGCAGTTGAAGAAATCCCTTATTCCATCTATTACTAACTGTGCTAGGTTTTATGCTCTCCCAAAACGTCCACAAAACTGGTATTCCTTTCCGACCAATTGTTTCCAACATAGGTACAGCATCATATCCTTTGGCCAAATATTTAGTTTCCAGATTTTCTCCTTTACCTGCTAACAATATTCACACTGTAAAAAATTCTTCTGAAGTCACCGATAAACTTAAAGATATTTCTCCACTGCCTTCCATTATGGTTTCATTTGATGTAGCAACTAAAATGCAAGCACTAAAATGCAACTAAAATGCCAGCACCGAAGGAGCACTAAAATGACTTGAAACTAGGCTTCGGGAATTCAATTTCACACATACTGAAATTGATGACTTGGTTTCGCTTACTAAAGCCCACTTTGTTTTCCAAAATAAATATTATCGTCAAATTGAATGATTAGCCATGGGTAATCCTCTCAGTCCTGTACATGCTGACATTTATGTGCACTATTTTGAGGTAAAATTATTTGATAAACTATCTTTTCGTCTCTGGATTCGTTATGCAACAATTTACAATATCATTTAAATTCTAAGAGCGTAGTTAAATTAAGTGTAGTTGGTTTCGCTCACTAAAGTCTCTATGAGTCGAACTCACTTTGTTTTCCAAAATGAATATTATCATCAAATTGAAGGATTAGCTATGGGTAATCTTCTGAGTCCTGTACTTGCTGACATTTATATGCACTATTTTGAGGTAAAATTATTTCATAAACTAGCTTTTCGTCTCTGGATTTGTTATGTAGATGACACTTTCGCACTTTTTGATGGTAATAAAGATGATTTATCCGAGATTTTATCTATTATAAATTCAATTGATCCAGCCATTCAATTCACTCTTGAAATTGAATCTAACAATTCCCTCCCCTTCCTTGATATTCTTATAATCCGCAATGAAATTGATTTTAGCACTACTATGCACCGTAAATACCTTGCAGTTTGCTTACCACCCCATGCTAAGTCATGCCATCCTGTTAAGCAAAAAATGGCTTCTTTTTACTATAATGTATTTCGCGCTCTCAAAGTTTGTTCCTCAGAATCTTTGCTTACCAATGAACTTGATTATTTGAGAGCAGTTGCTATTGACCGAGGATTTTCTCCGGTGATCATTGATAAAGCCGTTAAACAATTTTCAGATTCCTATCAAAGAAGACAATCCACTGTTAGAAATAATATTAATGACCTTGTCGTGCTTCCATTTTACCCTTCTGTTAGTTATAAAGTTGCACGGATTCTCCAGAAATTCAATTTTTAAGTCAGTTTCTCCCCTATCTATAAAATTCACGGTTCGACTCTAAAAGATTGCGTTTCTGACTTTAATTCTTGGGGAATTTATAGTATATCGTGTCAGTATGGCTTGAGATATATTGGCCAAAGAAAAAGAGAGTTAAAGTTTCATATTAAGGAGCATGAATCTTATGTCCGAAAGGGAGAAATTAAAAAGTCCTCAATAGCGTATCATAGTTGGAAATTTAATCATAATTTTGACTTCGGATCTGCAAAAATTATCCAGAAAGCTTCTTCCGTCGGTGAATTGGATTTTTTTGAGGCTTTTCCTATTCACAAAGATTTAGCATGTTTAGTGAATGATTTTAAGTCCAATCCAGTCCTTCCTGATGCTTTTAACATTCTATTAACATAATTCTTGGTTATTATTTTTGCCGATATTTGGCGTTGCCTTCTTGCGCACGGTACTACCCGAGGGTATAAAAAGCCGTTACTAAGGTTGCTTTCCCTTTCTAGAAATTTCGTTCTCCTGATGAGGAGGGACCTGCAGCTGCCCACGAAATCGATTGAGTGTTTTAATAAATGCACGCCAAATATAAGGTTGTTTCAGAGATTTTGATTTACTAATGACTTCGAAAAACTTTTTAAATAAGTACTTAAAGCCGGATACCTTGAAGAGTGTTTACAAATGAATATCGCAAGATAGTTCTTCTTATCGCAAACGTATTACACCTTAATGTATTCTTAAGCAAAAGTGTTCAGTATGTCAGGGCTATTCAGAAATAATTCGTAATAAAATGTGCGCTTTTTCAATTCGTAAAATTCGTAGTGCGAGGAATTGCAAAAGAGAGTGTAAGTGTAGTTGGCTAGCGAATTATGTTGGACTTCAATTAAGTTAGAATAAAAAAAGAGTTAAAGGTATATGCTAGAAATAAAATTATATCAAGTCGCCCAGGCTGTATAGTAGTTAGGAGAGCCTACTACGGTACCGAAAGGCCCGGGTTCTAGTTTTGGAGAAGACATGGTTGTTTGTAAATGTACAATGTCGGTGCGGCATGGCGGCAGTTAAAATATGCGATGAGCCTAAAGTCCTCTCGTGTGGATTGGCAGGAGCCCCCCAGATCCCCCCGGGGTGCTCTATCTCAAAATTGGGTATGGAAAATAGAAGTGCAACATCTCTTCGGAGTAGGCTTTGGCAACCATTGTTCCATGTAATATGGACACGACAACAACAAAAAAATTACATCAATAAAACAGCATATAAAGAGATGAATCTGTAACCATTTGGGTAAAATAGTTGGTAATTTGCCTCTGATTCGGTACTGAGAGCGTTGGGCTTAAGAATTTCTTTGTACAATTGCAGTAACTACACAGTCCAGTCACATTAATGTGACCACCACGTACTTTCCATGTCAGAGTTAAATAACCAATCACAGAAGGCAGGTGGCAGCACAGTGCAGTTGAGCGTATATAAAGTGTGTGTGAGGGCTTCGGAAAACATTTCAATCACCGCGTTAACTGAGATGAGGTGTTTCAACTAGGCTTTTATAAGCTTTTTAATTGTCAGTAGAACAATCTCAATTTTTCTAGATTTTTCTGGATGGCAACAGTAATTACGAGATATTTATTTATTAAACATTAAATGCATACGCTCTTTTATTTTTGTTTATTTATTTATTTATTTATTTGACGTAGCTTTCTCTTCAAAAATCGTTTGCGTTGCACGGGGAAACAAAAAGGAATTTTAATTACAATTCTAAATAAATAGCCAAATAAATGTGAAATTCGTAACATTGCCCGCCTCCCAAGGACTGCACGTCCCGGGCAGTACAATCCCTGGACAGGAAACCAAACTTACAACTAAGGCCTGAGCGCTATAATAAACATTACTTTATAATAACAAAATAAACAATAATTGCAATAAACAACTTTCACCAAGCTAAATTCTATCCAACGGTAAATACAATTCAAATACTATCAAATACTAATGCTTAACAAATACAAATCAAATACTAAATACAAATAGGACCCTGGTCTTATACTATTTACATTATTATTTACAACTATATACACTACGTACTATGGCCATAGTAATGAACTAACCTGTCTAATTGAACGACTTTAGGTTTCGAGTTCGAAGACTTACGGATCCGAACCATGACGTCGTTCAGCATGTTTCGGACTGTGTGAGGACCATCCCAAGGTGACTGTAGTTTCGGAGAAAGTCCTTTTCGAGGAGTCGGATTCCATAACGACACCTTGTCTCCTTCGCTGAAACGATGCCCAGTAGTTCTTGTGTCGTAGCGAGTCTTCATCTTCTCCGTCGCCAAGTTGACTCGCTCTCGTGCAAAGTCGTGCATCACTTCAAGCCGTTCCTGGAGATCTTGAATATATTACTCAGTAGATGAAGGCGCATCCGGAGGGCGACCAAACAAAAGATCACATGGTAGACGAAGGTCACGACCGAAGAGCATCTGAGATGAAGAATAGCCGGTAGTCTCTTGGACAGCACTGCGGTGAGCCAGTAAAAATAGTGGCAACTTCTTGTCCCAGTCCTGTTGGTTTCTGGAAACCACTAATGAGAGGTTATTGAGGATGGTAATGTCTTTTCAAAGTTGTCCATGAAATTAGAAATAGCCGTAGTTATTTAGGCAGGAAAAGAGCAATAAATGAAAAATAAATAGCATAAGCAATGTATTTAAAATGAAAAGTATTGGTATAGATGTGGAATAAGTTAGGAAAAAAAAGTATTAAATTAAGTGTTAAATAAGAAGTAAAGAAAATTTCTGTATGAGTACATGAAACAGTGAATACGATCCTAAAATTACAGGTGAGCCTTCATTCTAAAAATTTTGAATATTGTTACCAATTTTGTATTTAGATAACTAATCTTAGTAGAATTATAATTAAAATTGTTTCATTTCCCTGTGCAATGCAACGCGAGACGAATTTTAAGAGAAAGCTATGCCGGAAAAGTGAAAATATAGGAGCACGTGCATTTAACATTGTATAAATAGATATCTCGTAATTTATATTTAAATTGAATAAATGTAATTGACTACTATATTAACTGTAACCTTAATTCCATCCTCTTATTGGTTTCCAGAAATCTCGAGAAGCAGAAAATGCTAGAATTATCTCGCGCGACCGATTGAAAGCTATAAAAAGCCAGAGAGATATATCTCAGTTCAGTTTTTAGTTAGCTGCTGTTGTTATTGTTGCGAATTCATGGGGAGATCGGATTAACTTTCTCTTTAAATGCGCTGTGAATTGCATTCTATTTAACGTATTTGCGTTCTACTGATTATTACTGCTTAATATTGTAAACAATTGTACGAATATCTCTGAGGAAAATTCCAACGTTCTGTTACATTTATTTTGAAAAGAATAAATTTTATTAACCCTTTATCGGACTTATGCATTCAATCTATTACGAACCCGTACGCACGCAAGTTCATTATTAAAAGTAATCGAGGTTCGAAACTAAAGTTTTGTAACATCGAAGCGAACATGCATTCGACACGAAACATGCATTCAAATATAATGATAGTAAACAGTATATTTAAAAGCATAAAAGGAGACTTTTAGGTCAAGTAAAATCAGGTAGATTTTCAATTAAGTTCTTTAAATAAAAAGAGTAAATTAAAATTTTAAAGAATTATCTGCATACGCAAGAAATTACAAAGGCCGAAAAACGAATGAAGTTAGTATTTGTACCTAAAATGAAGTAAAATAGCAGAATTAGTAAAGTAATTAAAATTTGTACATCTAATAAAATAAGTAATACTTAAAACTTGTACATGTAAATTAAAATAGAACTGTAAATAGTAACTGTAGAGCTGTAAATAGAACTGTAAAAACTGAATATAGACTAAATAAAGATTTAAATGAATAATAATTAGACGCAAAATAAAACGCATAATTTAAAAATATTGAACTGTGTAGGCAAAGTTATGTATGGGAAAATTATGTAAAATAAATGAACTTAAAAGAATTATTACAATAGAAAATCATAAAAAATGAGTTAAAAAAACTTGAGAAAATGTCAGAGCATGTTGAAAAATTAAAAATATTAAGAATATAAAAGGATTTAAAACTACATAAAAAATTAATTAATATATATGTTCAGAAAATATAAGACATAAGTTAAAAACTAGAGTACTTTAAAAACTGAAAATTCTAAAATTAACTGAGAATTGAATAAAATTCTAAAATTATCTGAAAAATTATTACTGGGAATTTAAAATTAAATAAAAATTAGGTCAGAAAACAAGTTAAATTTAAAACATCTTGGAAGTTATTGAAAGGTAAAACTACCGAGGTGTTAAAATTATTTTTGAAATGAAATAAATGTCATGTATAGCGTTAGAAACTGAAATATATTAGTTAAAAATTATAAATTTTAAAATGCATGTAATAAGTTAAAAACTGCATATAAAATTAAATAATGTAAGAAATTAAAATGAATATTTGAATATTTACACTCTTAAAATATAACAAATTAATTAAAATTTTGAATATGTTAATAAAATTGCAAAAGTTAAGAAGTGAGGAAAAGTTAAAAACTGCATCTAAAGTTAAATTATATAATAAATAAAAACACGTATTTGCATAATTGCGCTTCTAAAATTTCATAACTTTGTTGAAATTAATAGTAAGTTGAACATAAGGTATGAAAAATATCTTTGTGAAATTAAATAAAACAGTAAAAAATCAGTAATGCAATTAATTTTATAGAAAATAAATGTCATTATAAACTAAAACTATAAGAATTACCTAAAATTAAGGTTTTGCGAATACATAACTAAATTCGCAAACAAGAGCGGAACAGAATAACATATACGAAGAAAAATGCAAAGGCTAAAAATTTTAAAATTTAAGGAAAGTACCACTGAAAAATATATAAAAGGTAATCTCTTATCAAATTATGACGTCAAGTCTCGAGCTCCACCGTATGAGTTAGCAGACTGCATGCTGCCCCCCACACTTTCTGAGAGCTTGCTCTACGCTCCACCCCTGAATTTGAGATCCTACCCCCGAACCGACTGTTTCATACTGCGTTAGTATACGACCTGCTTTTGATTCTAGGCAAAAAAAGCTGGCTGCATGGGTGTTTTCGTGGTTTTCTCCATGTGCAACGTAGATATGAGACAATTTTCCTCAGAAAGTTCTTTATGAAGGCATTCCTCCCTTAGGCAGAAAGTCCTTGCGGGCTTTGTCGCAATCAAATAAACCAAACCCCAACATTATAAAAATAGTATGGAACGTTGTTATTTCTATATTGACCAAAGGTTCATTTGAATCATGGAGTCAGGATATATGGTTCCAACGATAGCATGTTTCCTGGTCTTTTTAAAGACAATAATCGTTTTCGAGTTGAGATCTTGTCTGGCATCAAGTAGGTGACGACTTGTATTTTGATATTTACTTTTCGTTTTTTTTTTCTTTGCCTTAGTAGCAAAAGAAAATACATATTCGCAATTTCATTTCGCATTAAATACATTTATCTGAGCTCACTAACTGTTTTGGTTAACATTATCAGTTTCGGGATATACACTGGTGTGCAAAACTTAAGCAACAGCAAGGCTTTTTGCCATAACTCCACGAGAAATTAATTGAGAGACATGAAATGCACAAATGAAGGAGACTATTATGTACGTAAAGAATGACGAAAGCATCGGAGCTGAAAAAGGAATACAATTTATACGGTATGGAATCAAACAAAAACAAGCTTTATTTGTAAGGTTTTAGTTAAACTAACCAAGTTTTACTTTAATTTAAATCTTTCTATCTCCTCTCTGTTTCAACTTCCCGTCAGAAGAAGCGCGCGTTTTCAGCTTATGCTAATTTGAATTACAGCGAAGTACTATTTAAACCAGAGGTAGAAACCTCTCAATGTGAGAGAGCTTCAGTCTCAGATCACGGTCATTCTGCTCAACGTTCGTCTGACCAGCTAGCAGTTAAAATTTATAAACCATAGTGCTTACTACGTGATTGCATTGTAAAACAATTTGAAGTGCGATAGTATTAGTATATCTTGCTACGCACCAGTTAGTGAGAGGCCAAACTCCGCGATTTGCTCTGCGAAGCACAGTTGAATTACATTTCTATTTTAGGTTTAGTTTTAAATTTATTTGATTGTTAAGTTAGGCCCAAGTGCGGTCTTTTACTTCCTGTATCTCTCCCGAGTTGGGAAGTGTGTAAATAATAGTGATTTAATAAAAGAGGATTTTAAATCCCTTTCACGTGCAGTTATTTTCCAGCAAAATTGCTACATCTGAACAAAGCATTTCATCAGCTCACTGTTCCAGTTCAGGACTTGAGACTTGAGGATAAGAACCCTATTACAGACTTTACCATGTTTCCAAAGAGTATGCACAGAACACTCAGTCCTGATATATTGAAACGCATAGTATCGTGACTCATGATTGCCTATCCAAGAGGAAGAACAACAAGCAGATGTTCCTTAATATGGGACATGCTCTCCCCTCACTGCAAAGGTTGCTTCGCACCGTCTCCGCATACTCAGAACGAGCTGGTGCAACATTTCTTGCGGTAGGAACGCCCATTCCTCAATCAGCATCTGTTTGAGTTGTTGGCTGTTCTCAGGAGAATGTAAGCGTGCTGAAATGCGTCTCCCCAAAGCATCCCACACATGTTCGATGGGATTTAAATCTGGGGAGTACGCTGGCCAATCCATTCGAGTGATATCTTCACTTTCCAGTAGCTCCTCAACAGCAAGAGTCCGATATGGCCGTGCATTGTCATCCATAAAAATTAAGTCTGGGGGAATGGCACCTCGGAATAGACGCACATGGGGAAGGAGTACCTACTCACAATACCGATCCCCGGTTACAGACCCTCTGTCGAAAACGTGGAGCTCAGTTCTCCCGTTCAGCATAATGCCTCGCCAGTCAAGAACTCCAGGACCACCGTTACGGTGTCTTTCCTTGATGTTGCTGGGATAAAATCGGGTAAATCTCCAAATCAAAACGCGTTGAGAATCGCTTCTGGTACTGAACCGACTCTCATCCGTAAAGAGGACACGACTCCATTGATCAGTTGTTCAGTTTTTGTGCTCTCTGCACCACTATAAACGGTGGCCAACTTTCAACGGAAGGCAGCGTTCAGGACGGCGGGCGAATAGGCCCCCTTTGTGAAGGCGCCTGGCCACAGTAAACGGCGACACTTGTCGCCCCGTTGCTGTACAGAGTTGCTGAGCAATGGCGCTTGCTGACTGCTGTCGGCCTCTTTTCGCCTGCAGGACGATATATCGGTTATCCCCTGCAGATGTCGTCCTCGGGAGGCCACCACCAACCTTTCTAACAGCTGTACCTGTGGTTTGGAAAGCTTTCCAAGCGCGCGAAACGACACTTTTGTTGATTCCGAACTCTACAGCTACACTGGTGACAGTACGCCCCTCCTCCAGCTTCCGATCATTCTTCCACGTGTGAAGTCGTCCAGGTGATTTCTTCTAGCCATATTTCACGAACTGACTCACGGGCACTTGCAGCAAATATGTTGAATTGCGTCTCCGTCCTCCGTTTTATTCTAGTGTTGAGCTGCGCGCGCCGACATCACGCGTTTTGTGTACGCTCACATCGCCTCTGAAATTTCGTTCCTGATATTGCATATGCATGACGTTTCTACTGACAGACGTGTTCATTGTACTGATATCCAGATCTCCATTTCTGCAATTTCATGGCTATCTGCTAAATTTTTACATTGTTGCTTAAGTTTTGCACACCCGTGTAAGTATCTTACATAAACAGAAGTAGATTAAGTGTGCAGTTTGCGTCATATGCCTAAGATTGTGTGTGCGACATAACATGTTAAAATTACTACAGGTGGGTTGGTGTAAAAGAACATACATATAAGACTGTACGTAAGAAATTTTGCTATAGAGCTATATAGTAATTTCTTATAGCTTTATACTTGTATACGTGGGCCACCTAGGCCCTGTATGTTTGTTAATGTAGGAGACCAAGAGATACCAAATTCTTCAAGACGATGAGATAGATGTTCAGACCATAACTAGTTATCGTCCCTTCACATATTTTTCCTTGTTCTCAAAATTGAATATGGGGTACTAGATTTCAAGAAACATTTTCGAAGTTACGCAGAAAACGATTATGTATGTGATTAAAATGATATAAAAGTTGATGTCGAATTCTAAATCGTGTGTGTACAATGCTGAAAAATATTTATCTTTTCATCTACTTATGAGTTTATACAATAACAGACATCATATGTAACATGATATATACTATTTGACGAGAGGTAAAGGAGCTTAGTAATATTTTTATGAAGATATCTGCATCTATAACTTACGAGACATGTCGTTAATATTGCCCTCCACGTACTTTTCGGTATCAACTCAAGATTACTGCTTGAATTTAAATCTTTTTCGAAAATATTTTATCAAATAACATTCTGAAGTATTCTTTAATGCGTAGTATTAAAAACATTTTATGAGATCTATTTTTACTCTGCACAAAAGTGGAACCTTAGATTCTTAGTTACTTGGTAAGAAGTTTATCATGTACTTTTTTTTCGAAATTTCTTTTGTCGTACTACCTGAAAGTTTAGTTACTTCTTCTTTTATAAATGCTAATACTCTAATAAACTGAGGAAGAAATTCTCCTAGCATTGATTTCAATCTCATCTTTATTTCCCCAATTTTAATATAATGCTTCATAACGTGTAATAAAAGAGAATTGGTGTCTTCAGAGGTTGCTGGTACTATGAACCGTAATGGAAAGACCTTGTCGTTAATTCTAAGAAGCTAAATTCTTTTCAGATAAAAAATCAGCAACTTGTCAGGACTGAGTGTTCGGTGCATATTCTTGGCAAACATCTTCGTGAAACTCCTTAAGTCCTGATCTTGAACAGGGAGCTGAATGCAGCTATGTTCGGTAGTAGGATACTGTGATTAAGTTGGAGAATAACTGCACTTGAAAGGGATTTAAAATCCTCTTTTATTAGATCACAATTATTTACAACCACTTCCCAACTCGGGAGGGATACAGAAAGTAAAGACCACACTTGGGTCTAAAATGAACAATTAAATAATATTTAAACTAAAGCTAAACAGAACTTAATAGTCGTTGCTCGCAGAGCTATACACGAGGTTGGCCTCTAAACTAAACGGTGCGTAGCAAGTTTTACTAATACTGACGTACTTGGATTTATCTCTATAAGAAATCACGTAAAAGCACTATGGCTTAGAATTTAAATGCTAGCTGGTCAGGCGAACGTCGAATAGAGTGACTGTGATCTGAGACTAAAAGCTCTCTCATACTGAGAGGTTTCTACCTCTGGTTTAAATAGAACTTGGCTCCACTTCAAACTAGCATAAGCTGAAAACGCGTGCTTCTTCTAACGGGAAGTTGAAAATGAGAAGAGATAGAAAGATTTAAATTAAAATAAAACTTTGTTAGTTTAACTAAAACCTTACAAACTAAGCTATTTAGTCATCCTCCTATTCTTTTGCCCACGTTAAAATAAATTATTCTCTTACTGATACTTTTGCTGATATTTTTTCTTGAAGCGTTAAAGCCCTGTTAAATCAATAACGAAATATACACCATGTTATGAAATAAAAATATCAGCATGAAAAATTTTTGTAATACGTTTTATTTAATTTTCTACAGAATTTTTCAAATTTTGAAAAGTGTATCCGGAAGTTCAGAAATAAATTTTACTTACTATGATAAAACAAGTGATCCGAATTATCTTTCCTTTTTGATCTGGGAAAATCTCTTAAAAATATAAAGGTTTCTTAAATTCCCTTAAATTCAAAAGGTCTCTTAAAAGTATGTTTCTTAACCTTAAAGCAAGCAATTACATTTGGAATGAAATAATTCTGGACGTAATAACTAAATATCTATGCAGTGAACCAAACTTCCAAAACATTGGCAAGTGTAGATAAAGATGAATAATGATGTAGCATAAAGATGAAGGATGAAAAAGAAAATCAAAACTAATTTTTACAACAATTATAAGGTATTTCTCCCGCCTTCTTAGCATGCCTTCGTGGTGTAATGGCCAGCACATTCAGCGCGTATTCGAGAAGTTCGAGTCCCAGCGAGGACACTGCACATTTTTCACGTCTCTCAGCACCAAAAAATCCTAATGACTCTACAAAGTTACCGTTCTAGGTTTAGCAACAACATCCATACATACTTTATGTTTTTATACCTCTCAGGTAACACTTAAAGGTACATTGGCACCTAATGAATTGATATATCTCAGAGTTAAGTCCAACCTTTAACTCCTGTAAGTAGGTGCTTTAAAAGTGTAATTAGATTCTAATTAAGTAGATTGTGTTTGAACTAGATTCACTAAAAGTTTTAAATAAAAACTGTAACTTACCAAACATAAGTTAAATTAATGTCTTCCCTTGATACGTGCGCCTTCCTGTCAGAGAACCAGAGATGATAAAGAAATGTATATTACAGATAAGCTGCAACAAAACGGAGAAGTTTGCAGACGAGATTAAATTTAATTTTTTTAATGAGAATTTTTTAACTGTTTGGAAGTTAACAATTTTAACTGATTCTGGGGGGGGGGGAATCCCGATATTGTACAACTACCAGATTATACGTGAAAATGATTTCAGAGCCTTACAGATAAATATTTTATTGCATTTTTTAGAGTGTATTCAATTTTTCACACATTAAACAAGAAAAGCAGTAAACTTGAAAGCTAGAGAGCAAATATTCAGTAAGTCCACAAATTTAGAAATTTTATGTGACCCATTTTTCTCATTAAATAGTGGATAAAGTATTGCAATTAATAATACTGATTAATGAAACATACAGCCTGTGATTTTCCATAGCTTGTGATTTCATAGCGTTTAAGGTATGAAGCTGTAAATTCTATGAAGATGTTTTTTGTCAGAACATTTGAATCAAAATAAAAGTTTTAAAGAAAAGAAATTAGAAATTGGTAACAATTGGTGTAGCGAACATTTCTTGCGACATCAAATGACAAATCAGGAAAAGTTTAACGTGATTAATTTCGTTTAACATGACGCTAAGAAGTTTTTATTAAGCCCTTGACTGAATTCAGTAATTTTGTTTCTGCCAAACTTTACCGCACTGCAGATTAGGCCATTTTTAACAGCGAAAAACACTTGACAGGAAAAGTTCCTGTTTTAAAGGAATACTAGAGATAAGACGAAACTCACTAAGCACGTATACATTCAAAGGTTATAAGTAATTATTTTATTTTGAGGTTTTATATCAGCTTATTGGTCAGGTATGCAGGTAACTCGTTCAATATATAGTATGTTCTCTACTTAAAGCCATATATTTTCTGCAAGAGACGTATGTGAGCAATTTCTCGAATTGCATCTTACAGAATTCCTGACTGCGAAGTACTGATCAGAGTCCACAGTTCATACTCGTTCTGGCAAAGACTGTTGCACAAGGGTAAAAAATGTACCGAAATTTTTTAATGAAAACAAAGTTTAGTAGTGTACTGGGAAACGAAGCAGTTAGACAATATACTGACATTTTCTGCCGATGTTAAGCATGTACGGCTCAGTGTATAGGGATTAAAATGGTGTTTGGTATGACCTAGCTTACGATTATTGCAACCATTTAGGCATACCAGAGATGATTTTTGTTGCTAACGACGTTAAAAATCTTAACTTCAGATTACATTCGCGATAATTCCAGATAATGGAACATTCAAGATTTAGAGTCGGTTGTACCTGCTAATCATGTCTCCCGAACTCTCAGCTTAAAAACATCATCGAGCCGCCCAGACGGTATAGTCTGGCGTAGCGATGGGCTCGTGTTCGAATCCTGGAGAAGGCACGGTTGTAACTGTTCGTTCCTTCCTAAGAGACAAAGGTGGCCCATCTATTAGGTGCCTCCATAACAAAATGACCATCGCTTCTGGCCTTAGTAGTGGCGAACGTCTATGAAGGTGACTTGTGCCTGCCAATGGAGAGGGGAACAAAATAATAGAAACATGATCGGCTAGACAGAAGCAAGATTTGCTACTGAACATGATATTGATCCTTCATCAAGCTAGGTAGTCCTTGTGTAACGTTTCACGACAGTGAAAGGGGGTATTGGTAAACTACTATAGTGCTACAAGCCTGTCCATGCTAATTTACCATAAGGCTAATTAGTAGAGTTCTGCATTTTGAACGCCCTAATTTTCTACAGATTTCTTATAAATCTCTGCAGGTGCAATTAATAAAGTAGTTGCAGTGGATGCTAGACACCCAGTTTTGTGCATTTTAGGATTGCCGGTATTTCTCAGATCCACCGACTGATATTTCGTTCTTCAAACATTCTCGATTCTCTCCGAATTCGATGTAAAATTATTGTACTTATATATTACATTATTATACTTCAATTATGATATGAAATGCAAGTCAATCGCTTGTAGTAGACCTAAATTGAATCCTTTAGTAAGTACAACTATACGCTTAAAAAGCTGTCCTTAGCGTTTTCACGGAAATTTTAAAACAATATTAAAAAGCATTTTTGCGTCTATGGGAAAATGGTGAAAATTAGCTTAGCAAAACCTTTTTTTCATCCTCCCCTATCAAGTAATTTATTTAAAACTGAATAGTTGAAACAATATTCCTATCTTAAAGTTATCTACGATATACATAGTACTATAAAGAAATTTTCATAGCTTGGCATGTTCCCTGACAAGCAAGCTATTCGATTGTTGCAAACATAAAAAGTACTTCAGAACTTCGAAATATTTCAAAAAATTGATTCGTTTTAGTACATTCATACAGAAAGTATGCAATAGCTACAACGTTGACTGGGCTTTATGCGTTTTTCAGTTTCCTGTTCACAGAGACAAAGTTATAACAAGAACTATGTCCGAGGAAAAGCTATTTCAGGATTTTCAGAAATTTTCGAATTTTTTTTTCAGTATTTCATCAGGATTTCATTTTCTATTATTTCTGTTCCTAACCTATCATCTATATTTTGAGCTGCTTTGTCTTCTGCTCGCTCATTTTTTTCTTGTTGCTTGGTATAAATATCCAGGTTTCTAAAATTTCTCTTTTATTGTATGTATTTTGTTTGCTCAATGTGCTGTTTAAATCTTGTGTTGACGTCTCCTTGCTTAAATTTATTAATTTTAATTAAAAAAATCTCACATTCCCGCTATACAGACAGCTCTAAAAACTTCTATGCTTATTTTTAGTTTATGATAGAGATATTTTAACTGCTTATAATTATTTTTATATCGGCCTTCCTCTGCATAAATGTTTGCTATATATCTTTAAAACACTGTTTATGGTTTTCCCATAGTAATAACCTATGGTCATCGATTTTGTTTTAAACTGTGACTATAAAACTAAATCAGTCAGCGAACCATCATTTACCATCAAGCAGCTATCTTCTAAAGTCTAATTTTTAACTCTACTTGTTATGAAAGCGCAATATTTAAGACAAAGTTACAGCCCTGATGCTATTTCAATCTACAAATGATTTTGTTTAATCTTAGTGCTAGAATCTACACAGAATACAGCTTACAAATATCAATTTTAAGACATAAAATCCTATTTCAAGAACGCAAAAACACACGACATATGAACCAAAAACAGACAGATTATCAACTTTAATTATACTTTTATACTTCAGTCATTAGAGTAGAAATTTTTAAAAGAGAAAAAAAAGATCATTACTGAAGAAAGACTCACTGCTTTTAGAAGTGAATCAATATAGTTTACGCATTTGGTTGGAATTGCGCAAAGCTTTTTCCTATATATATGTATATAAAAGCAGATAAAAGCACGTATGTGAGAACATATACTTGTGATCTTGTGTACACGTAATTATGTAACATACACATGAACACGCGTCTACTGTACACATGTGTAAACATACATACACATAAGTATACATGCATAAAACGTACACATATATTTGTGACTTGAATTTCATGCCAGTTTTACTTTTTGAGTTAAAAATTGAAGATTCCGTAGATAGATTGCAAACGAAGAGCCTCTTCTGTTGGGTGAGACAAGAGGATTTTCCAAGTCTTGACAGACGCCAGAGGCGGATGAGGTGAGCCCCCGATACTGCATTGTTGACAAGTGACTGCGGAGTCGGCGTCTTTAATTAAAGGCCTGATTCTCTTCTCGCTGCAGGTAGTCGGTAGCTGAAATGATCTATTGCCTTTAGTTTCAAACCTTTCGCTGAAGACCTGTGCGTTTTTTATTTATGGGGCTGGATCGAGTGTAAAAAAGGAAGTGTTTCTTACTGATAACGTCATTCATGATAATTTCTTCACCATCGCCTCAGAGAGATTGGAATAAAGAAAATAATTTCATCTAGGGTAAGGTTCGCTTTTACCTGCTTGGTCTACTTCACGATTATGTGTAAAGATGGCACAGTTTTATGAAAATGCCATTTAGACTGCAGGCAAAATTGCTTTGCTTTACTCATAAAGATCATAACTGGTGAAACTGCATACATCTTTGATTTCCATTTGTTGGATATGAAGAGTTTTTGTCTGCACGCAAAACACCGAATATTTATTTTTTCGGCATTCATTTATATAATGTAAAGCAGTTTTCAATTTCAACAACTTTCCATTTGATTTTAATTTCCAGATGCTAGTCCATAGATTGTAATTTACGAGAGTTTTATTTACCAATAGAACGATTTTCATCCTGCGAGAAATAAAAAGTGCAGAAAAAAATGGAGCTCTGAAAACAACGTAATTTTTTTTATATAGGAAAACTTTATTTAAAATTTAAAGTAACGAGCAAGATATTCATTTACATCAATAATAATCCTTTCTATTGTGTAATTCTGGAGTATTTTTTTAAATTTTTATTCAAATTAATCCCAGTATATAGCTTTAATTTACATTAGAGTAAAGAAACTTACAAATATTGAGGCTCTTTTTATGAAATTCCTGCAAATGGAATGTGGAAGAGGACATTCTGTTGCTTTGCAAAGTAGCTCCTTTTGGCATCAATGGATTAAATATTCGAAGGTTGTTCTGATTAGTTTCGTCAAATATCTCTGGTCGGAGACTACAAATCCTTTAAAAGAAGAAAACGAATAGCTACTGAAAAATTCTCTCGAATGGAAAGTTGTTCTGGTACAGTAGTGTCTTAGTGATAGGTATAAAGAGTTACGTAGAATCAAGCGCAGCACAGCCAGTATATTCCAAGCTTAATCTTCTCGATCTATTTTGGCTTGATCCTAAAGACTCATAAATGGAGAAAAACTTCATTATTCTAGACGGGATTAAAGTAATTAGATATGCATGGAAGGAATTTTAAGAAGCAACTTTGAATGATGTTTGAAAGAAACTCATCTCAATATTTAAGGATGATATTTGAAACTTTTGCTGGTCCATTGAAGAAAATCCATTCAAATATTTCTGATAATCTGACTGCAAAATTTCAAATCAGTGGCAAGTGGTACATTCGAAAACGGTTTTGCCATCAAATACTTCATTTAAGTTCTTAGTCGATTTGGGCCTAAATATTAAAGCCAGAAAGAAAACTGAGAGTATCTGGCTCGCTTCAGTGACACACATCAGCTTACCAAGTACGTACATAATAAATAAATAGTGTTACTATTAGCTCATGAAGACTTTATTTTTTTTTCTACCGGATGCTATGCAGGGTAGATTCTGAATGATACTTCAGCTAACTAGCCTCAGATTAGGGCTTGAACTATTCGAGCCTTCTAGCGAGATTTCTCCAAGCAAAGTACTACGATTGAGGAAAGCCCTCTACTCTGCAAAATTTCCGTCAAAATCTGGTGTCTGCAATGGTTAAATCAAGAACCTCGGTAGACGTCTGATTTTTTTTGCCAGAGATAACTTGCTCAAAAAACTAAACTATCTAGAGTCAGAAACTCAATTGAATATAAATTGATTAGATGACTCGCTGAACTAAGGACTTTAACTCCGTAATCTGGCCGGATGTACGTTTTAGTAGCAAACATTTTGTTTTTCACTTTATATATCTGGTTCAATAACTTATGATTGTTGTAAGTTCGTGACTGACGATGACGTCATGAATTTGCCCAAGAAACTCTGCAGTCACCTAAATTTTACAGCCTGTAGAAATCAAATATATAAGTGGCTAAAATTCAGAATGTGTTTTTTTTTTACTATTAACATTAGATAAGTTTACTGAGATTAAAGTTAAGTTTCAAAGTTAACAAGATTCATACTCAACTTACATAATATTTCCTAAATTGCTTTCTGTAGGAAAACAATGTCAAAATGATTTCTTTTATAAAATAACTTATTTTCAAAGAAGGAAAATGATGGTACACATAACAAGCAATCAATTCATACGTTTAAAGGATGGGTCATGGAAAGCTGATGATTTCAAGAACTAAACCCATTCTATCAAATATATATTTATTTATTTTACATAACAACAAGATATACAGTGCCATTTATTACTCAGCTCTTTCCTTTTACACCGTTCTCTGACATTTGAGCAATACTCCTTCCGTCTGCTGCGTAGGTTTTGCATCGTTTTCTACATCATGCTGATTTGTGTAGCTGCAATTCCTGTATTGCAGCTACACAAGTCAAAATCATGCTGATTTGTGTAGCAGCAATTCCTGTATTGCAGCTACACAAATGTTGCAAAAGTCAACATTTGAGACTTCAGATAGTCCCAGAGTGACGTAGTCGCGAACTTATAAGTCTTGGCAATTTGGCGGTCATGGAACATTTCCCCTTTTAAAAATCACACCACAACTGGGAAACATTTAATGCAGCACAGTCATTATTGAAACAGTAACTGATGCTACCCCAACTGAATGGGGCTATATTCTTAAGCTCTACAATATTGTCAACCTATACTCCTGAACAAATCGCCAATTACAGAGAAGAACATTTGAAAAATTATTGAAAGAATAAATGGCATAGTTACAATAAATAAAACTATACATCCTATTATTACGTAAATTAAATAAATATTTGAGTTATAGTCTATTGTGTTGCTTTCAGTCTTAAAAGCAACATATTCCTGCGTCCCATCCTGTATTAAAAGTTTGCTGCTGGAATACGATTTAAGTTAAATAACCGTAACGAAATTAATCCCCCAAATGATTAAAATACCCTCAAATTCTTTTAAGGAATTTTGCCTGTCCCACTGCGTGGTGTAACTGCAGTACATCAGGATACCGATCGGAATATCTTGAGTTCGAATCGCGGCAAAAACCTGCTCATGTTTAAGTCTTCGAAAAATCTAATAAATCTCCACAGTGGTGACCGACAAAAAAGTCGGCAGACAATAATACTTCAGCACTTGCAGTTGGTCCCCTGAGTGTCATTCCCCTCTCCTCATTCGCCCCTTAAGTGAAGGAAACTGTAAGAAATTTTCACCTTAATCACTGCACTCTCTCGTACTGTAACTGGTGGCAGATCCGGCTGATAATCGAAAGATCCGAAGAAAACATCGTTGAATTCTTACATTTCTCGCTCCGAAGAAGTGGCACACGAATAAAATTTTGGCGGGCGCTAATCCGCCAACATCTGAGTTTGGCCGATTGGATCTCCTTCCTTTATCTCCAGTTGTCCTTTGATTGGGGGAGAAACTAAGAAAGTGTCGCCTTCTTCCCTGTGTGCTCTAGCGATGCAACTTGTAGCAAGTACGACTAGCAGTCATAAGATCGGTAATTGGAATCTGCCAGTTCATAATTGATTACTGAAAAAAAAGGCATTTTGGAGTAGAATCCATAATGATTTCAACATATTAAAGGAATTAAACTTATATATAAATTGCACTTTATATAACTAAAATTTATATTCGTAAGCAGAAAGTTTAATCACTAAAAATGTAATCTTTATACATAAATACAGTGAGGAGAGTTTTAACGTTTTTTGCTTTCATACTTGTCGAACATAAATTAGTCTAACAATTTTAAGCTGAGTTCATCTGTAATAACAAAACTGTGATATTCCAAAGTGCCTTAAAGAGAGTGAAACAGCAAATACGATTTTATTTTCTTTGCATCTAGAACCTTTTCTTTCGTGAGTTAGTATGAAATATTTTTGCTGGGTGGTTACCCTAATCTCCGTAGCAAGCGCATCTTTCGGGAATGCTGGCTAGTTGTGTCGTTTTCCTTCCTCTCTCCATATATAGCATAACGTCAGGCACACTCTAATGAGTACATGGATTTACCTGTAAATGCCAATGTACTCCGTTTCTATCTGCTCCATGTAGGGCTGGATTAACCATCAAGCAGTATAAGCATGTGATTAGGACATCAAGGAAAGGGGCATAAAAAACGTTATTAGGTATTCAGAAAAGAGGGTACTAAATTTTTTCCCATTTCCGGGTTTACCGAGGAAAATATGGTACAACTGAATATTATATTTCTTCTCTGTCTCAGTTTTGGTTAAAAAACTGAGAGAGAGAAGAAATTAAGAAAAAAAAATGGCGTAAACATATTAGGGAAACCAAAATCTTTTAAGTGCTTATGGCTTCTAAAGGTCTTAATCCGGCCCAGGTTCTATGTACATATTCTCTTGCCCAAAACAGCTGTGCTGCCTTTTGTGATTCAGTCGCAAAATCAAGTATAAAAGGTCTTGTAGCATACAGTCTTTGTACTGTAAGTGTACTTTGTACTGTAAGTGTAGTTGTTGAAACGGATAATTAACTCTTTGCTGATATAAACAAATGATCGGCAACAAGCTAAGAAGCAGCTGTAGTTCTTCATCTGGAGCATAAAAGGGGCTAAAAACCGATCATGAAGAATGTTTTTAACTGGTAAAAGCCTTTTCGTTGTTTCTCATATAATCGTAGACTTTTTAAGGAAAAAATTTCGCAGACTTTAGCCCTATATTTAACCTTCATACTGTGTCAAAATGTAAGAAGCTAATTTCCGTTAAGCCATATCCTTACCATGATAAATAAGATAAATAATTTCTATGGAACATCTTACATGATATTATTGGCACAGAATTTAAATGTTTGTTGTGACTTTTTCTACAGTTAAAGCGTTTATTCAAACGAATGTTTCCGTGACTCCACTTCTCTAAAATAAAGATACTTTAAAAAAATTTATTTTAGTTTCCAGTTGTGTCAACACTTTTATAAATTTTCATTGTAATACATTGCATGTCCTTATTGTTTCTTAAGTCTTTAAGGAAATACTGTTTGCTCCTTTCTTCTTCTTCCCCCTGTTTAATTTGAAGCTATTTCTTTAATGTTAGGCTGATGTACCAGCGCACCTGAATTCTGAACCATGTAATTGAAAATAAAGCATGTCTTGGTGTGACTATAGTCTGCGAGCTCTTACCTGAGGACAATATTCCACCGCTATGCTCCTCCACCGGTTTTTTATATGCTTTCATTGTCACAGACGGCAGGGTAGATTTTTGAAATCTTGAGCTGCCAGTTTGATTTTTGTTTCCAGTTACTTTTGTTTGGTATTCATTCTTAGTCGTTTAAAATTGAAGTTACGAAGTGCTTAACACTGAAATTATCTCTTTTGAGCTCTAAATCTGTTTACTTCTTATAGTATCTGCACGCGAAAGATTTTTCCGAACAGTTCGCTTTAAAGCAAAAGTTTTCCACCGCTGCAACCATCGATTTATGGGCCACCCCTTAATACTCGAAAAGGGCACTTTTTGAAGTATCGTGCCTTTTCGGTGCATTTCAGACAAGGACTGCACAGGAACGTTCCATTATGGGTTTCTGTGAGGATAAAAATCAATAACCATCGATTTCGTCCTCGATGAGAAGACTTTTGAAAAGGGAAAAGAATGAAGGAAAAAGGGGGCGGAATTAGTTACAGGTTTCTTTTCTGAAAAAGAGAGTGGATTTTCTTTCCTATACTTTCTATTTCTTTGCATTGCTTTTGATTAAAATCGGTTGCAAGTTTCTCGAATTATTTTGCCGCAGAGTGGAAATACTAATTCTTGCTGGGTGATAAAATCGTTACTATAATAGGAGCAATACAGTAACGCAAGAAAATCATTTTAAATGATCTTTTGTAATTATACAAATGTACTTCCCTTTGAAAATTGTTAAAATTCAGTTAAGAATCACATTTGCAATACCTTTTTACATTGTTTATACATTCAAAAATTAATACGATATTAATATTTTAGAAAATGGTAAGAAAAGAGTTCCAGCTCCAAAATGATGTATCTTTCGAATTTCAATGTGTAATCTAATGTAAAACCGCCGCCTGTCTATAGAAGAGATGATGCACTTTCTTTTTTTCTCCTTAAAGAATTTCTTAAAAATTTAGTTCCTGTTATAATATACATGAAGAAAAACAAGAACCTATTTTCAGTCTTATTCCGTCTAGTCTATCAAATTGCGTTTATACTTCCAGGCTTCAGAAATTCTACCGAAGTTTACAAATCTTAGTAGTTTTCACGTTTCGATTCTTTATACGCATGAGAAAAATATTGCGAATTAGCCGCACAAGCCACTCTCCTGAAATTAATGTGCGTCATGTTATTTGAAAACTTTTTAAGTAAAACCTTGGAAAAAATCAGAAGAATGCTTTTCCATATAAAACCAGCCGGGATTTTAGATACTTTCGTATTTATTCGTGGCATATGAACATTATCTGTGTTTATTAATTCGTGTTACGTCGAAGCAAAAATTTATGCTATTTTGTAATTTCCTGGAAATATAACGTAACTTAATTTTAATATAGTTTATCGAAATCACATATAAAGAACACCGTATGATAGACAATTGCCTTCACCTACCGAAAAGGGACTAATTTATTAAAGTAGACACTTTACGTAAGGACGACAATCATTAATCTTTAACTCATTAATCTTAATCTTAGAAACGTCATTTTGCAGTTAATAAACTCATGACTATTCATGATGTTCATTCAAAACTGTGTTACAATTTATGCCGTTCATTCAAAAATCATTTTGCTTATTTCAGAATAAATTACAGTTTAAATTATCTTCAGAGATTAGATATTAGATAATAAAATAATACAAGGAAAACTTTCAGAAGCAAAAGCCTACTTTCCCTTAATTAAGTCTTAATTAAGTAACTATATATATTTATTAGCAAATATATACATTTATGCATTTTTATGTATGTTTTTGTCTCAAAATAATTCAGAACAAAATTATGAATATACTGGTTCTATTTTACAAAAATTCGTCGACAGACTTATTTATGAGTTGCGTAATTTATTTTGTTGCGCAGCACCCACCATAACGCGCGGACGCAGCTTGCTAAGTGTTAAGATTTACATACCGAGAGTTAGGCAGCTGAAGAGATAATAACACCGGAGATTATGAATCGGTACGTATTAGCTGAAAGTATTTTTCGAACTTATTTTTTTATTTCATTCGCTTTTCCTGAATCTTATTTATTCTGTTAGCTTAGTAATTTCAGAGATACAAGGGCGAATGGGGCTTGTTTGACTAGCTCTGCCAATCTGCAAAAAGTTGTTGGCATCTTTTTGTACGTTGGCCATTGTTGGCCAATACATGGGGAAGCCATCAATCACCCTTATGAAGTTTAGTTTTATCATGATGAATATGATCTTCATAGAGATGCCAGGACACCATGAGAAGATCTTTACCTAAGTGAATTGTCGCCAGTTGGGACAAAGGTACTAGCAGCTTTCGCAAGTTGGTTGCAAGAGTGTCTGCCACTATAGTGTGCCTGCCTTATGAAAGTCATTTGTACCTTCAAAAAGGTTAATTTTTTATCAAGGTCCCAGGACGCTGGTGGGAATATCTTTATCTAAGAGAATAGTCGCTGAGTTTCATAAAAGTGCATTGTTATGAAATCGTTGGAATGGTAGGTCATTCCAAAGAAATAATTTGTCCACTGAAACTGTTTGTTTGACTGATTTGTCCACTGTTCCACTGAAATAATTTGTCCGATTTTCTGCTTTGGAGTAAAGAATTAGATCGAACAGTTATGATTTTGGGTTAATGGAGGGTTAATGAGGAAGGGCTTAAGACATTGAGTTTATTACATTTACCCTTCGTTTATCTTTGGATTTTTTTTTTTTTTTTGGAAAGTCATTAAATCTTTTTCTCCAATGAGGTCTCTCTTTTTCAATTTTATTATTTATTTATTTTTTATTGCATAATTCTGCAATTATGATTAATCTTTCATCCATTTTTAAATAATTGATATCTGGTAATAAGGCGAACCACGTGGCCACCGGCATCTCGGGAAATCTGCCGAATTCCCAACAGCCCCATCAGCCTTTGCATGTATATATTCTAATTTTCTTTCGCATCATTCACATCGCAATATTTTAATTACCATTTTCTTTCAAATGAATTTGCATAACATATTATTTCCTACAAATCATAACTTTCAGTTTTGAATCTGCATTTTCATTTTTATTCAACAGTTGTTATTTTCTAGTCTTAGTCGAGTTTCTTTATTTTATTAATTTCATCTTATTATCTTGTAGTCTTCTACAAGATAATAAAATATCCACAGCCTTCTAATTGAAAACTTTTAACTTTACTTCATGTATTTCCATCCTGTAACTGTTAATTTCATTCCTTTGTTTTTTCCAGTGTTTCCTCACTTATCATCCTGTTCTACTTAATTTTAAACACGTCATAATTTCTTCGAAATTTAGTCTTTCAGTTAAACGTGTATTGACATTCATACTTTAATTTTGTCATATTTCATTTTGCTCTGATTTAATTATTATTCCTTTAATCTACCATTTGTTTAGCCTTTTTTATTTTCAACTAAAAATATTTTATTAAAATGAGAGGGGAATCTTAAATTCGCCAAAGATATTGAGTGATTCTCACGAGCCATGCAAATACACGCAACTAACTAAAACTACCGGAAATTGAGGCTCATGATTAGAATTCCATCTACATATGATTCAAAATGGGCCAAAGAGTAAACATATTCCGTTTCCACTGAAATAATTACCATTAGATCCAAAAGGATTGACAGATTATTTGCTGCATTTGTAATTTCTTCAGGGTGGTGGAATAATTTGAGTAGAAGAATTCTAGTTGAATAAACCACCCTTGTATTTCAAAGCTGAATCTATTGCATTATGTAAATTTGCTTTATGAATAAAACAGAATGCACTGTTAACTATTCCTACCCAGTCAAAGCGTTCTGAAAAGCTTGAATTCTTTTAAACGTTTTCGAGGCCATATTCTTTTTTAAAAGGAAAGCTAAACTTCGAGATATATTAGGTGACATTTCAGGACTTACAAAACAGCTCAAAACACCCAGCGACAAAAAGCGAAAAATTTTTTCTGCTCTCAGGAGGAATTATAAAATCTTTTTAAAATTTTAAATAAAGGCACTAGAAGTATGATAAGAGACAGGAAGTTTACGAATGTTTCATATTCGAAAACTTTCCTAGTCAACTAAAGAAACCTAAAAATGCTTGTCTGTTATTTGAACTATTAATGAAATCATGGGAAATTTCCCAAAACGTCATGAGATTCCACGTCAAATGTGGACGTTGAGCAAATGGATCGATAGCTAATGCGAAATTCTACGTTTTGGATTGCGCTTTGTGTAATGGCTGATAAATTATTAATTTCTGCTTGTTTTTGAAGATAAAATAAAAGTTCTAAAACTTAAGCTTCTTGAGTCAAAGAACTCAATTAATAAACAGAATTATTAATTAATTAGCAGTCGCTAAAAGATTTTCGATAAATTCACACACGTAAACACGTTTTTTAATATTGTCCATACTTTTGTTTCCGTAAGTAACTATTCGTGTTATAGTAATTTTCTCCGTGTAGCATTACTTATATATTCTTGGATTTATGATGGTTTTTCTTTTGTCTTTAAAAACCAAAGAGCCAGATAGGACCCAAAGGCGAAGCTAACAGAATTTCCAAACAGTGAACCAGTCGGTCGCTGCCCAAAAAATAACTTTTATGGCTTATGTTTAGCTCTAATTTCTAGTTTTATTGGTCAGTAATAGAGAATGTTCAGAAAACTAAATTAAAAGAAAACAATTATCTAAGAAGGAAATTTTCGCCTTCCGTGGTGCGTCCTCTAATGATGTCATTGGTAGTACGTCCGGCTAGCAGTCAGAAGGTTCCACGGTTCCACGGTTGGTATCCCGCCTAGGGCATAAATGATTTTCATGATTTGGGGTTTTAGAAAAAGTATTTAATAACTCTACAATCTTCAATATTCTTAAAATATTTTCATTTTATAAAATATATGCATATATTCAAATAAAAGAACACAGTTTCTCCAAAAAATAATTCCTTTGGATAATTATTTAAACATACAATATTTGCTCCTGTTATTTTCATCAGTGCTGAAATATCTTTTAAAATACTGCAGTTATAGTGTAAGCAAATATGTAATACACAGATAAATCTCGTTCACGTGCATTTGAATTGATGCTTTGTTTAGGCATTTTTTTCTAAATTTTGTTGGAAAACATGTGCACGAATTTTAGCTTTAAATAGAGTTTTATATGCAAAAATCAAACTCATTGCGTAAGGACAAGAAATCATCCACAAGAAATTTAAATCCATGTGTTCCAAATTACACTGGTGTGCAAAACTTAAGCAACAATGTAAAAATTTAGCAGATAGCCATGAAATTGCAGAAATGGAGATCTGGAGATCAGTACAATGAACACGTAAGTCAGTAGAAACGTCATGCGTATGCAATATCAGGAACGAAACGTCAGAGGCTATATGAGCGTACACAAAACGCGTGATATCGGCGCGCGCAGCTCAACAGTAGAATAAAAGGAAGGACGGAGACACAATTCAACATATTCGCTGCAAGTGCCAGTGAGTCAGTTCGTGAAATATGGCTAAAAGAAATCACCTGGACGACTTCACACGTGGAAGAATGCTCGGAAAGCTGGAGGGGCGTACTGTCACCAGTGTAGCTGCAGAGTTCGGAATCAATAAAATTGTCGTTTCACGCGCTTGGAAAGCGTTCCAAACCACAGGTACAGCTGTTAGAAAGGTTGGTGGTGGCCGCCCGAGGACAACATCTGCAAAGGATAACCGATACATCGTCCTGCAGGCGAAAAGAGGCCGACAGCAGTCAGCAAGGCCATTGCTCAGCAACTCTGTACAGCAATGGGGCGACAAGTGTCGCCGTTTACTGTGGCCAGACGCCTTCACAAAGGGGGCCTATTCGCCCGCCATTCTGAACGCTGCTTCCCGTTGAAAGTTGGCCACCGTTTACAGTGGTGCAGGGAGCACAAAAACTGGACAACTGATCAATGGAGTCGTGTCCTCTTTCTCTTTACGGATGAGAGTCGGTTCAGTACCAGAAACGATTCTCAACGCGTTTTGATTTGGAGAGAGATCGGGACCCAATTTTATCCCAGTAACATCAAGGAAAGACACCGTAACGGTGGTCCTGGAGTTCTTGTCTGGCGAGGCATTATGCTGAACGGGCGAACTGAGCTCCACGTTTTCGACAGAGGGTCTGTAACCGGGGATCGGTATTGTGAGGAGGTACTCCTTCCCCATGTGCGTCTGTTCCGAGGTGCCATTCGCCCAGACTTAATTTTTATGGATGACAATGCACGGCCATATCGGACTCTTGCTGTTGAGGAACTACTGGAAAGTGAAGATATCACTCGAATGGATTGGCCAGCGTACTCCCCAGATTTAAATCCCATCGAACATGTGTGGGATGCTTTGGGGAGACGCATTACAGCACGCTTACATCCTCCGGAGAACACCCAACAACTCAAAGAGATGCTGATTGAGCAATGGGCAGTCCTACCGCAAGAACTGTTGCACCAGCTGGTTCTGAGTATGTGAAGACGGTGCGAAGCAACCATTGCAGTGAGGGAAGGGCATATCCCATATTAAGAAACATCTGCTTGTTGTTCTTCCTCTTGGATAGACAATCATGAGTCACGATATTATGCGTTTAATAAAGCTTGTTTTTGTTCGATTCCCTACCGTATGCATTGTACTCCTTTTTCAGCTCCGATGCTTTCATCATCCTTTACGTGCATAATACTCTCCCTCATTTCTGCATTTCATGTCTCTCAGTTGATTTCTCGTGTAGTTATGGCAAAAAACCCTGCTGTTGCTTAAGTTTTGCACACCAGTGTATTATCTTATCATGTTTTCTCTCTAAAAGGAATTAAAAAAATACTGAATATTTTGTTTTTTGAAGTGAAAAAAAAACAAATACAAAATCTTACATTTTCTAAGAAATATGTATGAGTATGTTAATTCCACGCTGAAATTTGCAAAGTTCCTTTAATCTGAATAATTAGTTACTTCAGGTTTTGAATCTGTACTGTCATTTTTCGCTTTCCGTTTTCCCGCCAGACCACATTAGTTCACGCGTATTTATAATGAGGTTTAAGATTGTTAAGACTGAGCGTGTTCTGCCATGCTTGGCCACGTTATTAGTTTTGCTGCTTTAGAAAAAGTTTCTGCCTTTGGTTTTACATTATAATTGCCGATAGTTGAAATACAGGCCGGTGAATTTCTGATCCAACTTAGCGTTAAATTGCTCTGTGGGGCCTTTGGCTATTAGTTTATTTAAATTTAAGCTTTATATTTGACTAACTGATTTTGAGTTTCTCGCCATAAATGCTGGCGCAATTGTAAACACCAGGATTGCCTTCTATTCATCTTATTTAGTTCTTAATAAAGGTTCTTTTACACGCTTGCCAAGTTCCTGTTGTACTTAGGACTTAGCCATAACTCGCTTATCGTCTACATAGAGTTTAACGTTGAATATTAGGCAACAGAGTTAAACTTTACAAATCGTAGATTCGTAAGTTAGATGTCCCGAAAGATATCAGGGGGAAACTTTTACTTTTGACACTATGCAGCAACTTGGATTCTGATTTTGCACTGAACTGCCATCATCCTAACAACATTTATAATTTGAATTGAGTACTCCAATAAGCTTTCATAATTGACAAGTTTTCCCCCAGATGTAGTTCCTATGTCTAGTTCAAGACCTATTTAGACTAATTCAAATGAAATTATGTAAAACTTATATTTATACGGAGATGAATTGCTTGCATTTCCTGAGCACATCATCAGTTTTTAATTAAATATACTCTCACGGACTTATCAAGTGTTAATTAACAAACTTTTAATATTTGTATTGCAGAGCAATAATATTAATAAAATTTGATTCTTTTTAATTCTTTTAATTTTTCGATAAAATTTTGCTGCTGCTCAGTGTTACTACTTACTGAATAGACTTAACTATGATTTTAGCATAAAATCCATTTTTTGTTGTGTATTTCTGTTTTGAATAAAATATTTGTGCATCTATAAAAAGTCAAGCATCCTTTTTTTAAGTGGAAAATAATTATAAGAAATATCCCTTTTCTAAGTCGTTCACTTTTCTTCCAATGACTAATAAATAATTTGTATTAATAAGAAAATATTATAAATATAAATAAATTATATAATAAGCAAGGAAAGGCAGTTGCTTCGTATAATAGTATACAAGAATTTTGTATGTTATTATACAAAATTTGTATACTATTACATATATTATGCTAAGCTTGCATATTATTAAATGCTTATTTGTACATTTTTATGAGGCTATATAACAATACTAAGCTTACATATTATTAAATAATACATTTGTATATTGGTATACGGCCTTTAGTATAATAATATGCAATAATTTTGTATATTACAAAACATTTGTTTATTTTGTACAATAATATACTAAATATTGAAATGTGGGCAAGCTGATGGACAAAAGATTTTCTTTCATTTTATCGCATTCAGATTGAATTAGAAGTTTTGATTATTCAATATTAAACAATTCTGAAGCTTTGCCATATAAATTACTCACAAAAGAGTGATGTATCCTAATTCGGATGTTTAATGTTTCTGTTATTTTATTTTATAGGTCACAAATAATGCATTCAGATTTCGAGAGGCTTTTACTATATTATACTATAGTTATATTTATATACTGAAAGTACATGAATTCGGCTTGATCTGTTTTCACCATCTTAATTAAAAAAAAAGTATCATTTAACTTGGAGACAATATTTCCAAACCTCTGTCAGTATGAAACATTGGCAGCATATATACGTATATTTACATTTAAATTTGATTTATGGAAAGTATCATTATGCAGTTATTTTGCACTAAATAACTAGCAATAAGCATTAATAATCATATTTGGTTTCAGAATTCAGTTTGTGAAATTTAAGCTAGAATATTTCGTACGAGTTAAGGTATTTATTTTTCCCCCAAACATGACAGGATTTGGATATATAAAGTTTTTGTTGTAACTGGAAGCTAGAATTAAATTCTTGAAGACCCTACTCTCTGATAGTTTATCGGCGCGTATTTTAAAACATCGGTTAGCGAGATGCTAAAACCGGAATATAGCTTTTAAGCAGAGCTGGCAAGAATACAAATAGCAAGAAGCATTTGCCAGAAACTCTCTCAACTAAAGATTTAGTATCCACAGCTGAAATACACAAAATCCTAATCTGCATTCTATTGACTAATACGCAAAGGAGAATTTATAGTAAACAATTAAATCGTAATAGCTGGCTAGTTAACATTAAATACCTTACAACTATTTAAAAATAACTATAGGAACTATCTATGAGAAGAAATGCATTCGTAGAGAACTTCCTACAGAAAAGTTAGACTTATGCATTATGTACGCGGAAAATAACAAATTCCTCATGCAGCCAGCTCATTCAAGTTGGAATAAAACCTAGGGATAATTACCAGTATTCCTCTCATTTAATCATTAGGTCAGTGCTAGGCCTAATTCTAACGGAGCTCATTTAATGATTATGTCATAATATACGAAATAATATATAAAATATTGAATAAAATTATATATAAAAGCTAAAAGTTGATTTATGTGTTGAAGCCTGCTTTACCTGTACCGTTTACTCATATTCTGAGACACTGTTAAACTAAGACAGTCACTTTGATGAAGCCTCATTAATATCATTATTTCGCCCTTTTTTATTTCAAAGTGTTTCATAACCAAATTTAACTGCTTACACTTATAGAAGGCCTTAACTTCTTTAAAGTTTTAAGATACTTTCTTTGTAGAGTTTCTAACAAATAGTTTCTACAAATAATACTTATTTTTAGGTACAAAAACTAGC
>KK117409.1:36838-60146 GCA_000611955.2 Stegodyphus mimosarum
AAAGCCTTGAGAAATATTTTCTCTCTCTTCTGCCTTCTACTAGATAAACGGCTGGATCGCGCTTACTGAAGAGACATCGCTTCATTTTCCTTCACTCTGGCGTTCAGGTAATTTGTCTCATACACCGAGTGCAAATTTCGTTCAGAAAGTTTGGACACAAAAAGATTTTCAGTGCTGTACTGTAAATATGAAATTATTCTGTATATTACAATAATAAATATGCAAATATATCTTGTATTCATATCTCAATGCTCAAGTCTGTATTTCAGTATACCATTTCACGACATTTATTTACTTTTTTAAAAAAATTTTCTGTGTATTTCTGATCTTCTCTTTCCATTCTTATTTGTAAACAGATTTCAGAAAGATCATTGCTCTGGAAACGTTTTAAAGGCAGTAGCATTTAAGAAACGAAAAGGTATCACGAAAATATCATATCACGAAATGTCAGTATCTATTAGACCAGTAGTCTCAAACTCAAATTGTAGGCGGGCCTAATGCATGATTTGAAAGAAGCTGACGGGCATGAGCTCATATTCAACAAAATGAAATTTTTTTAATAAAATTAAAAGAGATTGACTAAATTTAAATTTCAGTTCCTAAATATCTGTTAAAATATAAATAAAAAATATAAATAACAATCCAAAGGGAAAATTCAAATTCATGTTCATTTTCTATCTAAAATCTAAAATCTGTACCTGTAGAAATTTCTGCTGGCTACGCTTTGTAATTCAAACGTATTGAGAGCTAACTATTTGATTTTTAAGCCAATGTTGATTTCAAATAACTCAGGTTATTGCGCGTCTAATTCAGTGATTTAACAACTAAATAGCTTGGATTTAGCTCAAATAAACGAATTCTGAAAACTTTCAAGGTTTAGGAGAACTTTTCCTCGTGAGACAAAAGTTGGAATTAAATACAACAATCTATTCTGTTTCTTCTATTTATTAAATTTTTCTTCAAGAAGAAATACATATATTATAAACTTTTTATTTTTGGCCTCATCTTGACACTTTATGGCGTTTCGATTCTGATAAAGTTTGTAATCCTGGAGGAAAAATAAATATACAATGGATAAAATATACAATTTTATTGCTTACAACATCACAAAAGTGTACAATTCTTTATTTATCCTGGAAACCTTGTAGTTCTTTGTCCATTTTTCAATCCTTTGTTTAAAACATAGTTTTTGCAGTTTAATCACTTAAATAAAGTCCCTACTATAATTTTATAATTCCATTTACAACTTTAATTCAAGAAGAGTAATTTTCGTATGGAAGCAATATCAAGAAATTATACACAATTCCAAACAATAGCTATTGAAATAAGGTAGAACTAATAACCACAAATAAACAGGTTTTATAAGCCGTGCATTAAATTGTCTCCATTTATATAACAGTATGAACTACGCAGCTGTGTATCCAGTTAACCAACTGTCTCAAGAAAAGTATGTATCAGAAGCGCCGACTCGATAATAAAGATGACAACTCTGAAGCCTCACCAGCTGTCGGCTGGCAAACTAAATTTAACTGATTGTAGCGGTGTGGGAAATTGTCTCATCTTTCCTCAGTCACTTGGCCTGGCATATAAACATACAGTGATAAAGTTCCAACCTATTCATTCTATGTTTTTTACCTTCAATAGCAGTACAGCGCATAAGCTCAGTTCATATATCTATGCCTCTATACTATAAAGGCACTGAGATATTTACAAGACTTACCTAACTGAAATGTATTCGCGGTCGAGTATTCGAGGGCCGCATGCGGCCCGAAAGTCTCCAGTTTCAGACCACTGTATTAGACCATTAATTCGTATTTGTTGATGCTGAAACATTTATATTTCCTCTCTTAGTTTGCATTCTCAGTTCTTCTGAATATAACTTTTATTTTTCACTTGAAATTTTTTATTTTCCTGTTTTTCCTTTAAATGCACAACACTAAAAAAATTACATTGAATAAGCCTTCGTAATAAGTTGGCATTTTTTCTAGGATTAAAGAACTAAGATTAAAATGGGGGGAGTCTTGAGTCCTATTCTAACCCCGCCATATGTTGGTAACATAATAGACAGAATAATGCATGCATTCTCTTCTGTTTGGAAGATGAGCCTTTTTGATAAAATTCCCCAAAAAATGTGGTGAATTTACATACAGAGAGTATTGGAAAAGTTGTATGCTTGACATTTTGGAAAGGAGATCGATATATTTTATCCCATTTGCAGTCCTTCATGTAGTTTATTCGTAAGTTCTTCCCCTTATGTGAAATTCCTATCTTTTCATTTGGTTGGAAAGAGCATTTCTTACGGTTGAATTAATACAGTAATTAATCAGGGATGCATTTCTCATTATGAATTATTAAATTAAATCTTTTGAAGAAAATGCGTACTGATTTTTTAAATCTGAAAGTAATTTTAATTAGCATTTTGAATTCAATGTGCACTTATGAGGAAGTTTTCCGAAACTTATGAAATATTTTATTATTATGGGTATTTTTAACTTATGCTACTAGCAAATTTTAGCGCAATGACTATAAGGTATTTCCCCCACCTTCTCCGCATGCCTTCGTGGTGTAGTGGTCAGCACGCTCGACGCGTAACCGAGAGGTCCGTGGTTCGATTCCTGGCGAAGGCTTTACTAATTTTTCTTCTCTCCCGCTTTCAAAAATGTCTAATGTCTCTACAACTGGCGCCCGAACTAAAAAAAAAGGTGGTGGATGATGATTCTCCACCACCGGGATTTGGCGATTGGGTCTCCAAACCCCAGTCGCCCTTTAAAAGGGGGAGTATATAAGGTATTTCTCCCGCTTTCTTTGCATGCCTTCGTGGTGTAGTGGTCAGCAAGCTTGACGCGTAACTGAGAGGTCCGTGGTTCGATTCCCGGCGAAGGCGTTGCTCATTTTTCAATAATTCACATCTCCTGCTGCAAAAATACCTAATGTCTCTACAGACTAAAAAATGTTCAGATTTCGAGCGGCTGATCGACAAACTTTAGCTTTTGTTCGTAACATCTCGAAATTGCGATTTAGATTTGATATTAAATTTATATGTATCACTATTCTGTGCTACATATTTTGACACAAAATCGAACTTTTATGCAACAGCATGCCAATTATTTTCGATTCTAAACCTCAAATTTATGCATGAATAGCAAAATTTTTAACAATCGTGCAAGACATTTCCGAGATATCCGCGTTTAAAACTTGGCGCTAATTTTCAAAAAGCCTTCTTTCCTAGCCTAGGTAAAATAGCCTTCTTTCAAGTACTCCCCCATGCCAATTTTTCTTGTTTTTATGAAAAGAAAACTGGTTTTTCGGAGATTTATAATATGATGGTTGGCCTCGTAAAAATTGGAAAATTGTTGGCCTAGGCAGTAATCAGGATCTTGTAGAATCGCTAAAAGATCTTTACTAATTTCGATTCCTGCATCAACATGCAGATTAAGACAGATATAGGGTTACCAGTCTCTTCGAATAATTTTATGAATAATTTAAAAGTATTTTTAAACTGCCATTTTTATTTATTTATTTTTGTGGCTGATAATGTTAAATTGTTTAAACGCATCCATATTTGAAAGTAAATGAACAATTTCATATGATAATGGTAAATGATACTATGATGAACATGCTGGCGTATATTTCATCTTTTGCCATGTTTTTTAATTTAATTTCCCCTGTGGGAAAGGCAAATTATTAATCAAGGAAATCCAATGAGGCACAAAACTTTACTGTATAAATCTAATTAGGTTTATCATAACGAGTATTACACTAAATACCATGTAAGAATAATTATTTTATTAGATAAGTAAATTTTTGTTGGAAAAAATTTTTAACTTTTACTTTATTTATGTTATAGCACTTAGCAGGATTAAGACAAAATTTGAAACAGAACAAATTGGTTATCAAGGCGTTAATGACGTAAAGAGCAGAATGTATTAAAATTTTACCGCATTCTGCTTTGTCTTTTACAAAACGCACAGACAAAGAACCCGGAATGTACTATTGCGTGGGTACGGGTTAGTAATAAATTGACCGCACAAATCCGATAATAGTTTAAATAGGTTAATAAAAAATTATTTTGATCAAAAGAAATATTTCAGAACTATGGAATTTTCACAGAAATTTTCGTGCAAGTGTTCACAGTATCACACAGTAAAACAGTACTTACACTTTAAACTATTAACAACGTTAAACACAACGCAATGCAAAGCGCATCTAAAGAGAAAGCTAATCCGATCTCACGCTGAACTCACAACGATAATAACAGCAGCTAACTAAACAACTGAGAGCAGATGCTCTCTGTTAGACCTTAAATAGTTCTCAACCGGCCGTGAGGTATTTATAGTATTTTCTGTTTCTGGAAATTACTGGAAAGCAATACGAGGGTGGAATTATGGTTATAGCCAACATAGTGGTCAATTACATTTATTCAATTTCAATACATATTACGGTGATACAGCGACTGGATCAAAATGTCGCCAAATTTGGCGCTAGATTTGGCGACTTTTGGCAATTTTTCACCAAACGTGTCGTCAAAATAAGTCGCCAAAACCGTTTTTAGCTTGGCGATGTTTTGCCAAATTACCGAGTTACCCATTTACTCAATGTTAAATGCACTTGTCCCTGTATTCTTACTTTTCCGGCATAGCTTTCTTTTAAAATTTGTCTCGCGCTACATTACACAGAAAAATGCATCAGTTTTTCTTATAATTATACTAAAATTATCTATCTAAGTATAAAATTTGTAATACTACAGATATATATATATATATATATATATATCTTACTACAGTATTATATTTGTAAAATTTCATTTTGGTTGTCTGGTATGATAAATTAACAAGTGCAGCAGTTTTGTTATAAAGCTCTTTCAACGTGAAATTCTTCGCGACACTTGCAAACACCGTGCTTTCATGTTTCTGGGCTTTGTTAGAAAAGGACGATATATTACCGTTAAACTAAAACATGCAAAATCGTTTTGAAGGGTTAACTGTTGCGTTGGATATTATTAATAATTATGAGCTCTAAATACCTGTGCACAAGTTAACAGTCGTCTGGAAATGAGTGTTCTTTAGACTGCAGTACTGTATAAAAAATCAAACTAAAAGATTAATTTTCATAGATAAGATTTAACATAGTTTCTATTCATATTTATTTCATGTTGAGGGTCCTATATTGTTCTGCTAATAGTTATTTTAATTTGTAAGCGTTTTCTGAATTCTCTTATTTCCTCTCGCATTTACTCACCAGGATGAAAATTAAGTAGGGTAAACGAGAGTATTTAAACTGTTGGGAACGAAAAGGTTAGACGAAGTGGGATTTCGGTAGTGAAGGCGCACGTTTGCTAGTTTTTCTGCAGCAGTTAATCTTAGTAGTGGCTACGCAATCTTGCCATCAAGTTGTAAGGTTTTAGTTAAACTAACAAAGTTTTATTTTAATTTGAATCTTTCTATCTCTTCTCACTTTCAACTTCCCGTTAGAAGAAGCGCGCGTTTTCAGCTTATGCTAATTTGAAGTGAAGAAAAATTCTATTTAAACCAGAGTTAGAAACTTCTCAGTGTGAGAGAGCTTTTAGTCTCAGATCACGGTTACTCTATTCGACGTTCGCCTGACCAGCTAGCATTTAAATTCTAAGCCATAGTGCTTTTACGTGATTGCTTATTTAAATAATTCCAAGTGCGTCAGTATTAGTAAATCTTGCTACGCACCATTTAGTTTAGAGGCCAACCTCGCGTTATAGCTCTGCGAGCAACGACTAGTTAAGTTCTATTTAGCTTTAGTTTACATATTATTTAAATTGTTCATTTTAGACCCAAGTGTTGTCTTTACTTTCTGTATCCTTCCCGAGTTGGGAAGTGATTTGTAAATAATATTGATTTAATAAAAGAGGATTTTAAATCCCTTTCAAGTGCAGTTATTCGCCAACTCAATCACAGTATCCTGCTACCGAACATAGCTGCATTCAGCTCCCTGTTCAAGATCAGGACTTAAGGAGTTTCACAAAGATGTTTGCCAAGAATATGCACCGAAAACTCAGTCCTGACAAAGTTAGCACCCTGCCGGTGTAGATTTCTGAGTCAGCCTGTTAGATTAAATTGAATTATGTAGTCTAGCACTACATCTTTACCTTTAAATTTATTGTTTAATTAACTTTTTAAGTTCCCATCACAAGTGGTCAATGCTGTTGTGTACGCATGTAAGTCCATGCTTTTTGTTAAACAGTTTGTGATAAATAAAAGGGTCTTTTACAGAGTTCCCTGGTTTTGTTCATCTCTCCTGTGCGAGAATTCGTAAACTTTAACACTTAAGTGATCCAGTTACCAATTTGTGACAGAGAAACGTAATAGATCCCAGAGTGTGAGGAAAAATTAGTGAATATAGCCTTTTACTGGTATGGTATAAGTCCCGCAAACTCTAGTACTAAGTTTTGCTTGTTAATACAGCATGGGTGCTATTATACACTCCTGGCCATTAAAATTGCTACACCATGAAGGCAGCATGCAACAGATGTCGAATTTGCCTGAAGGGTGCTATATGTAAATGATTATCATTCAAGCGCCCCCGTGCACCAGCAGATATGAGTTACGTCATCTACACTATGTATAAATGGGAAGATTGCATAGCGTAGTTCTCATCTGGAAATCGCATTTGATCGTTGGTTGTTTGTGCAGAGGTCGTCTTATGCCTCGCACAAGAAGAAGAAACTCCTGTCAGCATATGTCGGAATTCGCCCACGGCAAGCTCGTGGTCTATCGGGACTGTGGTGTATCCATCCACAACATTGCTGCTCGTATTGGTCGTAATGTCCCATGACTTTCATAAGTATATGGGATCGATAGGTCCAGGAGATTCATACTGAAAGTCATGCAAGATCTCAGTGACCCCGGGCCATTAATGTTTGAGATGATATACCTGTTATCCTTGTAGGATCGAATAGGCATGTCATGCACCTTGAGTCAAGAATTCTACTCGTGTGCAGGACGATAAGTGTCTGTACGGATAGTGCAAAACATCTGCAGTACCGCGGACTGTCAGTACGGCAACAATTGTTGCGGCTTCTCTTGACGCTGCAGCAAGAACAGGAACTTCTACAGTGGTGCGTCGCATTTCGTCGCTGCGTACAGGAGGGGCACCACGTCGTACGTGGTCTTTTCAGACGAATTTCGGTTCTGCGTGCAGCATTATGATGCGGGCATCCTTGTGTGAAGGCACCAAGGAGACTTACCAGAAAGCATTCATCATGGTCATACGGCACCAGCGCTTGGCGTACTGGCATATGAGGTGTCACTGGTTACACATCCATGTTACCTCTTGTTCACATAGCCCGTAATGAAGACAGCAGTCGTTATATTTCTGATGTGTTAGATCCGTGGCCCTATCTTCAAGGCCTGCGTAACACCATCTTTCAACAATATAATGCACAACTGTATGTTAGCCATGATGTTCTAACCTTCCTTGGTACTGAGGATGTTCGACTGTTGCCCTAACCAGCTCGTTCTCCAGGTCTCTCCTATACGGAGAACATTAGGTCCTGGATTGCCAAGAGATTAGCATGTCACCGCTCACAAGCAACTACGATTAATGAACTTTGGCACATATCTCAAGCCACATGGAATGAAGTACTCGTATTTGCCATCCAAGCTCAATTCGACACAATGCACAGCCTGATTACAGTCTTGTTGCTACTAGAGATGGCAGCTCTATGAACTAAATTCTGCACACTGTGTATCTCAGCCCACCCGCAAATTTAATCATGTTTGCCTCCAGTTATACCTTATATGTACAAAAATAAGATTCTGTGTTTGCTTTCTTTCTTGGTGTAACAAATTTAATGGCTAGCAATCTATGTGTGTTACTGTATCATCATTGTTTTCAATGAAAATATAAAGCATATTTTATCATAAAATAAAATTATTAATCTTTTATAAATGATTGAGTATTTAAAATGTGTTTTCAAAAGTTATAAAGATATTTATGGATTTGTAAGACCTAATCATACCATCTGCGCATGAATATTCACCATATCCGTGAAAGGTAATTTTTCAATGCTATGTTAAGTATTTTTTATTTTGCATTGGAAAACTGACGAATGAAATAATAATTAAAACTTGGGAAAGAAGTAAAACAAGTAAAGTATTTCTCTGGAGTTTATCAAAATAAACAATTTTCAATTCAAATAACAATGAAATAATCTCAAGGAACCAATCCAGATGGTGTCTGCAGGGATCTTGCATGAGTGTAAGTCTGCGGAACGTTACATTCAACAGAATTGTAAATTTCAATCCGCTTTCTTTTCCCAAAATTTTTGTCTATGCAGCCGATGTAGATTTTGTGACAAATGGAAGCACAGTAGAAGTACTAAAGCAAACTAGTAACGAAACATTTAATATCCTCAAAAACCAGTGCAAAAAAGCTAAAAGTAAATAAAGCTAAAAACTGCATCTTTGAAATCTCAAACGCTAATAATTTACAAACCAGGGAGAAACTCAGATATATCTCTAAAAATTGATGGACATGGAATTAAAAATGTAAAAAGAATCGAATACCTTGGTATTTTGATACAGATATATGATAACTCTCTTGGTTTCTTCAAAATCTTAAACTCCGAACAGCTGCAATAGCTTAACCTTATGTCGAATACAAGGTTTCAAATGGGGCCTAAATCCCTACATAATGAAGCTACTAATTTAAAAGATCATCTTTAAAATGATTACATATGGTGCGGTAAAGTGGGCATATCCGACTACAGCCAGAAAAACAGGAAAACTTAGAGTGTTACAAACACTTTTCTTACTGAAATTCACTGAGGCTTTCGGAATGACATCAAATGCAGCCCCGAAGGTTCTTGCTGGACTAATTCTCTCAGCGTTAATAGCGGAAATCGAAGCAGTAAGTACTAAAGTTCTACAGTTAAAACAAGGTGAGAGGACAGTTGTTCATTGCAAATCAATTCGAACAAGAAATTCTTCACCACCAAAACGTCTGATATCTCCTACAAACGAAATACAGTTTAACATCCATCCCAGCAAGAATCCGCACACAATACCCAGTTGCATAGACAGATCGTTCAAAAATTGATAACAAGGTGGAGCAGTGGTTCTGATCAAAGCATCTCTAATAAACACTACTACAAGGCAGAGACACCTTTTGAAAAACAACAGCGTTTTTCAGACAGCAGTCTACTGTGCAATTGAATTACACTTGAAGAACATAAAATGTTTCACTGACAGACAAGCAGTACTCCTAGCTATCAAAAATTTAACGGAGTCCTCGCCATTAGTAAGGTCATTAATAAAACCTTAACCCAAAACTAAATCAGTTTCCCATTATTATGGATAAGAGGGCAAGCACTACGGCCACCAAAGAAAAGAGAAAGCAGAAGAACTTACAAAGCAAGCAGCTCAAATGCAAATAGGTTCATTTGTCAACATTCCTAGGGCTTCGCTCTCATCTAAAAGGGAAACTGAAGAAAATAGCATAAGAGAGCTGGCAACAAGAATGGGACTACTTGCCAGAAGGGAGGAGAACAGACGATTTCTTCCAAAATGTTTCAGAGAAACTAATTAAGATCCAACCCTTTCTTACTCAGTATATAACAGGCCATGACCTTTCCCCACATGCTTTTTCTATATAAATATTTCTTCTACTAACATTTGCATATGTGAGAAATGTGGAGATCCAGACCACTATGTCTCCCACTGCCCAATTACCCAGGAATTTCATATGAAGTATTCTCAAAATATTGACTGGGTATTTAAAAGATTTATCATTAAAAGTCTAGCCTTAGTCAACAAAATGAACAATATCATGGACAAACTAACAGGTGAAGGCACGGGTTTGTGTCAAGTAACATAAAAGAACATTAAATTGCTATCACTAATAGCATCGTTAAACTGCTACAATAGTTCTTAAATGAAATATGGCTTAAGGACTGTATTTTATTTTATTTATTATTAACTGCATTAAGATTACATTATTTATTCAAAAATATTTGTATTAGGACAATATTTAGGATTATAATTAGGACTGCATTTAAGATCATATTGTTTCACGACCAAATATTTTGTATTACTATACAAGTAAGAACGAATTAACTTCATACCAAGCAGTATGGTACTAAGGAGCGTGGTTGCCCAATGTGGATGATCAAGGCAAAGCATTGGGTGGCTGTGCTCAAGATGGTTACTGGATAGAGGCGTTACCTCGTACTGACTGGAGATGGACTGTTGCCTCTTCCACTTGTATGCCTACCTTTTTCTGCTAACATATAGTCCTCCGTCTCTCTTTATTTCTCAGTTATATGACTGTAAACATGTGCAAAGCGTGGGCTTAATTAGTATTTAAGAACGGGCACTCGTCTTGCCAAAGTTCAGCTGTGTGTGTTTTCTTCAAGAATGGTATTCCAAAAATTAAATGTATTAACAGTTTACGTCTTTATGCACCAGCTCCTACATCATCATCTTGTCAGACTTAAAAATTCCATGACAGTTTGTGGTCAGGATTGTGAATCTATGTACTGCTTAAAAATTATATTTTCTTCTGTTAATCATGTACATTGAAGTGTTTACTTTATTTTTATTATTATACGTCAAATATAATAAATTTTAAATCAGTTAATTAATTGTTTATATTAATTATATAGGGGTGTTCAAATGAAAAGGTACGAAAAGAAATGGATGTGTTCAATATATCCATAGTGTCGTTTCGTACCTTTTCAAGTCTTTATTCACAAGTAATCCACCAGAGGCCTGAACACAACTATCCCACTATTTCACGAGCCGAAGGATTCCCAGAATTCCTGCAGCCGTGACAGGAGCCTGTCCTCCACTGTGTCCTTCAGTTCGTCGTCCGAGTTGAAGCGCTTCCCTTTGAAATGTCACTTCTCATCAGGTCGTTCACTATGTCGATAAGTTCGGCCGTGATTATCGTGTTTGCATGGCCTGGTCTCGAGTCATCACTCAAACACTCCAGGCCTTCACAAAACCTGGCACTCCACTTTCTCACTAATTTGTCGAATACACAGTCTCCCCCGTATACGACCATCATCTGGCGATGAATATCGGCCGCTTTAAATCCTTCGACAGTCAGAAATCTGGTAACACCTCGCTGCTCCTCAATCGTCGAGTTTTGCATTGTGAATGCCATGATGTGCTTACACACACTGTCCCATCAAATGGACGGAACAGACAGCTGCCTGCTTCTCTCTTGCGACATCTTCGGGCGCTCACGCATGCGCACAACCACGTCGCATACTACGTTCGCGTCTTTAAGTATCTCGCTACGTTATGCTGAAGCGGCATATTCAAATTTCAACCGGTTTATTTCTTACGACGTTTTGTACATTTTCATTTGAATAACCCTTTGAATATAATACAAATATTATATTTTAATGTTATTTATAAAGTGATAAAATTTCTTTTCCCTCTTTTGCATTCTTAAAATGTACGTTTATTAAAAATCTACTTATCAATAATGCATGTTATATATGAAGTAATAGATTTTTTTCTTTTATGTAAATGAATGATTAAACATGCACATAACACTAAAAATAGGTAAAGCAAAATAATAACTTTAATTTGAAAGAGTCTCTTAAATTTCAGCATTTTTTTTATTCTAAAAATAGTAGTTACTTATAATAAACCTCTCTAAATTGAGTCATTTCAAAATTTACATAACGCTGATGACATAAAAGTTTTGTGATCTGAAACTCAACCAGCAAATAATAATTTAACAGCACATTTAGCCAATCATATGGCATCGAAATCGAAACTAATTCACCTTGAATTAATATTTCGTTCTGACCACATCACACTGCTTTTCTGTTTCGCCTTTGTGATCCTGCATTTACCGCCTGCTCTCTTCAGAATTACATTTTAAAATGTTACGATATCGATTTAATTCTCCAAAAACTAGTGCTATGGCGTTCAATTTATTTATGTTGGCTTACGAAAGCTCTTGAGCAACTAAATAAAAAAGAATATTTAAATCTGCCTCAACCGCAGTTTTGTTCTTCATTCCGCGTCTTCGGCATATCTAAATTAATATAACAGGTGCGGCAGCGAAACGGGCGATTTGGCAACCCTCGAAATAGCAAGTTACGTTAGAAATCAGAAAACAGGAGTGGGGTAGTCTGGACAACAAACATTTGTCATTGACTCTGATATCAGTGTTCAGTCGAGATGTCGTCGTGAACCAGTGAGCAAAGTGCTTTTTCCGTGAAGGCGTTTTACAAAAATAACGACAGCTACGTGGCCGCGAAGCGTGTATTTGATGCTCGTTACAATCTCGCTCGTCATACCGTAGTTTCGTCGGCGCATGCTATCAAATTGTATATACATAACTTTGAGTAAACGTGTGATATGCTCAGAAAGAGTGGTGGATGTGCAAAACACTTGTGCACACCAGACAATGTTGCAAAAGTGGCAGAAATCTTCAGCCGAAATCCCAGGCGCTCTGTACGCAAACATGCGCTGCAACTTGACGTATCGCATCGCAATGTACGGCGAATATTGCACAAGGAACTGCAATACCACCCATACAAAATGCAAATAGGTCGAAAATTGAATGCGGGCGACCACCCAAATAGACTATGCTTTTGCTGGGAATTATTGGAACCCATGAACGACAACCAAGGCCTGTGCGATGATCTGATCATGAGCGATGAGACCAATTTTTAATTCGTCAGGCTTTGTTAACAAACAAAACTTTAGACTCTGGTCATGTGAAAATACTAAAATGCTTCATGAAAAACCACTTCAATCAGAAAGTGGTATATGGTGCTGCATATCGTTGTTTGGAATCATTGGGCCTTATTTTTTAAGACGATCGCGGCAATGGTGTTACAGCGAATGCAGAACGTTATGCTCACATTTGAACCATTTCCTAGTGCCATAGATCACTGTTCCAACAAGCCGGAGACACATGCCATAACTCGCGGATTTCAATTAACGCGCAACAGAGCATCTTTCCTGGTCATCTCATCTCCAAGAAGTGGGACATTTCCTGGCCTCCAAGATCCCTTAAGCTTTCAGCGCGTGATTTTTTCCTTTGAGGTCATTTGAAATCTGTCACCACACCATCCTGAGGAAGAATTTAATCGAACTGCAGTACCAATACTGCTAGATGCGATGCCTAACTTCCGTAAAAGGCTTGGAATGTGTGTGAAGGAAAACGGGGGCCACCTACGTGATGTAATTTTTAAGTGATGGACATTTTGTACCGTGACATGTCTTTGCAAGATGTGAAAGTTGTTCAGAAACATTTCTTACAAACTGCAAGCATTATAAATCCATGCTGTATTTCTTTAACATCGCTGTGAATTGATTTTTATCGTTGGTGGAAGTTTCGAAGGAAGTTCACTACCACCCTGTTATATGTATTTAGACACGCTGTAATTTAGTTATTTATTTTAATATATTAATTTAGATACCTCATATTGTAATTTAGATACGCTGAATATATATAGAATAGAACAGTACTTATGCTGTCTCTTAGAAATGGAACTTAAAAAAAAATGAACTTTACTGCTGGTGCAGTAAAAAAGTTTTTGAGTAAAGAAATTTTTCAATTAAAAATAAATTTCTGAAAATGGTAAAAACCGAAATTTATGAAAGTGGGATAAAACGGTAAAAGATGAAAATTTTAAGAAAAATTAATGAATTAATTATTGCTATTAAATGGAAATGAATTGACTTATCAAGGGCAATTAATAAATTAACAATAATTAATAGAAACGATTGTCTTTCGTCGTCTTAATATGCAAGAACCAATTGCAAAATGCCAAACCAGGAAGATACTGATTTAAAACTGATTCAAAGTACTAGTTAAGAAAAAGTCTTAAGCCAAGAACAAAATTTAATTAATTATTTCGATAAAAATGGAAAGGTTCTTACATAAAAATGATTATTCCTTGACACGATTCCTGTTTTTTATAATAAAACAATTCACAAACTATGTAAACATAAAAGAACTAAAACAGTGTAAAGAAATAGGGATAAATGTAAGAGTAAATTTAAACATTCTTATGTACCCGAAAATAAATACGTAAAAATGTAAGAGATTTTTAAAATCTACTAAATTAATATACACTAAAATGCCAGAAATGAATTAAAGTAAACTTACATGTTTGCTAAATTGAAGCGGAGAGCAAAATGGCTGAGTCTTTCAATCGTCCGTTGTGATGACTAGGGTTGTAACCTTTTATACATTCCTCCGTCCCTATACTTATGCTAAGGAAAATTTCGGACTCGTTATAAAAACAAAACAGGAAAAGTTTGACTGCCGTTACTACAAAAATTAACCCAGATATTTAACTTCAAAATTTGCGGTATTTGACGTCATTTTGAATTTGCACCTATAAGTCAGTAAATAAATTAAAGTAAAGTAATTCGAGGGGAATTTTCCTCCTTAAATATTATTCTATGACATTCTATGACACTCTCGTGAAGTCTTATAATTTTCTAATCGTAAAAAAAATATTTTTTTAATTAATGCAAGTAACATTACGAGTTGCCTGTGTGGCAATACTGATGCCTCCAGTGTTTTCTAGAATTCTGTGAATAAGATTTCCATTTTGGAGGAAAAATATATTGATCAATAATTTTCACAATAATCTGCATAAGAATGCTCATCAGATAATCGCTTAACGTCAGAAACCTTTTTCTAAACTATATTTTATTTTTAGTTTCGTCCAATCGCAAACATTTTGCTCTTTAATTTGTATACGACCCCTGACTATGGTTCCTAATTTTAATATTAAATGTCTCGATCAGATTCGTCACATGGTAATTAGACTTTTGTGTTTGATTTTTTATAAAGAGTACAAAATTTTCCTAAATGCAAGTACAGAGACGAAAGAACGTATAAAAAGTTAGATTTTATATGAAATTAATAATTTTATTTTTATATAAAAAATTTCATTTTTTTTTCAAATTTAAATATACGAAGACATGAATCTGTGCGTCATTTAAAACATTTTTGTAATTAAAAGTATAGGTCTAAAACCAACAATTGAGAAAATAGAGGCCGGTTAATGACTTTTGTGGACATAGTGTACATATGCCTAATGCACAATGCATATAATATACAAAGCATTTTTAGAAGATTAGTAATAATATTCAAGCTAAAGTTTACCTTCATTCTTCTGCACGGTGAGCTGCTGAAGAGGAATACTTTGGAGCTAGTTCAGGAACAGAAGTCATTCAGAAAACAAATTTATTACTATTTACAAAAAAATTTAAATTATTGGTGGAGATTAATTACAAATATGGTAGGCAGAGCTTATTTCTGCTTCCGTTCTCTAGTGATTCTATTGTCTCTTTGGTTTATTTCAGTCTCCAATTCACTCTAGTTCGTAATGGAAGAAAACTGCCACGCTATCAGCAGCGGCAACATGCATTTTTTCGTTCTCTTTCCATTAATTTTATTTTTTTAATTTACAATTATTATTTATTTTCCGTATTTTACACTTATATTTCCATTTTTAATCGCTGTTACTGTCTGTCTGCTGTTAAGCCTTCTGTTCTTATTACTACTAATATTATTACAATTTATTTTAAAAATTAAGCTATGGAAAGTAAAGACATTGCAAGATTTACATTTTATAATATTTATTGTGTAACCAATAGAAGTTTCCTGTTAGATACAAAATCATGCCACCTTTTTTGATTTCTATCATTGGCATAGTAACTCAGAGCAACTTGAGAACAAAATCTTCCTACGTAGATGGGCCCCATCAGGGACTGAGTAGTTAAGAACACTAAATACTAGTAATTGGATCAGGTTTGAGCTTTATTCCAAGGCAACGAGCTGGCTGTAGGGTTGTTTTTCTTAGTTTTCCCCAATGTGTAACGTGAATATGAACCAGCTTTCCTCTGAAAGTTCTCCACGAAAGCATCCTTCTTTTTAGGCAGATAACCCTCGTGGCTTTGCCATATACAAATAATTTAACATAACTGAACCCTGTATATACAATATAAGATCAGATGACAAGTTTGCGAGGAAGATTTTCTTGAGTCGCTAAGCAACTTCATCTCCTCGTGTAGACGGATCTTTAGAAAGCCCCGCGAAAATCTACAGCTTACAAGTGCTTTTTACAGTTCAGTAGTTATTAGCACTAAAATATACTTTCAATTGATTTAAAGCTATCCGCTCGAAATGTTTTTCATCTACGTCCGATGACTACGTTTTCATTCGTATTCTAATAAATATTTATCCATAAAAGAACTCAGAAATTACTCTTTTTAAGTATGAGTGTAACGTTCAATTTCAGTCACACATAATTGATAAATATGCTGTGTTCATATTAATTTTACTCCCTCCTCCATGTAAATGATTTACATAGAAATTTCTATAATTTTTATTTGATTACTTTGATAAAGTGGTATAAGATAATTTCAAAAAGGTATAAGTTACAGTAATTTAGGTGTTTACGTAAAATGATCTTGCATTTATAATTTGTTTGGCTAATTAAACTAAAGCAAGCTTAATATCTGTGCAGTAATGGAGTTATTAATTAATTAATAATCTTAGCTAAAAGTACTTTGATTCATTGTTTAAATAAAAATAATCAAATGGGAAATTGCTGGCTGCTTATTATTTAATTTGATTTTGATATGTAATGATGCTATGATGAACAAAATATCAAGTTAAAATTTTTTGCAGCTAGAGACTTACTTTTCGGTATTCATGTTTAGTAAATTAAATGAAGAATTTTGAATTACATGAATTAGATTTTGATACGCGAATAGAAATTTTTTTATCACCACCTTGCATATAAGATGGCCCTTCGATTTCTAGGGTTAATTCGCAAGCAGAAATTAAGACCGCTTTTCAGACAAAATTACCATGTATCAACTTGATATATTTTATAAATTCTGTAATAGAAAGACATTATAGATTTATAGATCTAAATATCATACCTTGATGTAAAGTTAAGTAAATACATTTTTAAGTTAAAGTTAAATAATTAGTTATGTTAAAAATTTATAAGTTATTCTAAAACATTTCTATTTGCTAAGATGCGATATAAGACAGGCACGATCTTCTCCGTACATTATGCTAATATTGATATTTAAGACAGAAGAAACAGAATTTACTCATAAATTCTCTGAGTTTGAAAAAATTATAATATAAATGAAAAATTAAATTAAAATATGCATATAAATCAAGATATAGTTCAATTATTATTTCTACTTTATTATTGAAAAATGTTCCGGAACTACTTAATACATGATAGAGAAAATATGAAAAAGGAATATAAAAGCAATCCATTTTAATTCGAAGACTGGGACGTAAGTAAAATATTGCGGAGAAACAGACCAATTGTCTTAGGAGGTAACGGCTTTGCGGTAGATTTTCTATAGGGAACTGACTCATACTCACTTCAGAGATGAAGTAAACATTTTTAACTTTCAGTAGAGAGCATGAAAAAGTAGAACCCACTTAATAACAACCTCATTTTGAATATGACTATATCACAGAAAACCATACGACTGCCTTACATATTATTAGTATAATAAATCAATTAGATTGCAGTCGAAAGCGTATGCATACAATTATAAGTATGCAAAACTTATGAACATATGAACACTTGACTTGAAAAAAATACTTGATTACTACCTTCCTCAGGAATGGTGACGTATGAGGAGAACTCAACCTCCCAATATAGCCAGCTATTTAATTTCTGGGAATAACTCTCATGGATCTTGCTGTAAGTTAATTGATAACTATTGTGGATCTTTCGAAATTGAGAACTTTTTAGCCTTTAGTGATCAGACTTTTCTATGACTGTGAACCCTTGAAACAATTAGGAGTATTACCTTACTATAGTTATCAGAGCAAGTTGTTTGTCGGCAAATGAGAGGAAGGTGTTTTATGGCAATTTCATTCAGATATTATAATACGATAATTTGAAAATAATCTGAGGTTTCACAACTTTGGTAATGAAATTTTTGCTAATGTGTAATCTCCCCCATTACGTAGAATTTTCTTGCAATTTCTGTTAACCCTTTTTCCATTGATTAATCTATTGAATTGAATAATGGAGACACAATCACGGAAAAGGAGAAAAAGGAAGTTCTACGAATTTTCAGGGGAAAGTTCTATGCGTATTTGGAAAATTCTTAATTAGAATATTGTACATATTATTTAAACAAGACATTAAAATGCATGTTTCAAGGGAAAATGCTCAGTGTTTGCAATGTTTTAATTTTTCGTTTGAAAATTTCATTTCTTGTTCCTTCTGTTCTGTGATATGTCTGAATTTTAATAATCTGAAATCATATAAATATTCCAGCGACTCTGATATGTTTTATATCATTTCATAGATTTATTAAGGAGTACATTGGAAAAAAATCAAGTAATGAATTTAAAAAGTGAAGTTTTATGTTCGCCGAGAAGCCTAAGTTTTGAATATTTATAGCATAACTTCAATTATAATCACACAGAAAGGTCTGTATAGTTATCCTCACACATAATAATGATATTTCCTAGTGCAGTTTAACCATCTTTTCCAAGATTATTCATGACGAGCTTAAAGTATTCATCTAACGTTAGTTTTCTAATACCTTCTAAGATGAAAGTACCCTTTCTGGCCTCTGATAGAAGAGGTACAGAGAGATGATTTTTCAAAAGTGCATTTGAAGTCCGATTACTGAAATTTTGTGTCAGTATCTGAATAAAATGTTTAATGAAATCCAGTTTTATTTGAAGAACTGTAAAAAGAATTTTCTCTTTGCTAGCTTTCTTTTTGCTATGTTAAAAGCGTTTTCCTAGCAAGCAGTGCATGTCTTTTCGTATCAGTATCTTCTTCCCTATTTACATATGGAAGCATAGTATAATTACCATGCTGGCCAAGAAATGTACTCCATAGTTTAGAGTCTCACAAATCAATCATCAATAATTATCGCAGTATCTAACATATCTGAAAATTAGTTTTAAATCTTCCTAGATTTTTTTAATATGCAGAATAATCAGTAGGTGCAAAGGCAGATTTGTTCCCATTAGAAGAAAAAATTGCTATAAATGAATAAAAATGTTAAAGAGGGTATATAAATTCGTAATTTGTAATAAAATTAGTAATAAGTTTTGAATCTACTACATCCTTTTTTATCCCATTTTATCCCATTTTAATTTGTAATTAAATTAAATCGCGTTTTATAATTACAATAAGCAAATATTAGTACACTTCGTATGTGATTTAAAAATCAAATTTTCGAAATTGTAATCTGATACGCGGTTCTTATTTCAGCTTTCCAAGTGACGCCAAGAACAGCTAAAATACTTAAAAACTTTTCAACATAAGCAGGTTTGTGTATTCATCGGTCTATAAATTGTAAACATAACATTCTGTATGCTCGGTCAGCATGTGCTATCGTCAGAAATTAGTTATGCGCATAGTAATAACACTGTGTATTGCATCTTCCGATACGTTCAGTTTCATCTTCAGTGTAAAGGATGATACTGGAAGAATGGAAGCCATAATGATTAATCCTATTGCATTACTGACAGGACTTTCAATGTCTGTTTAAGATCTCATCAGTTAAAATCTGAATATTATCTTAGATCATCCATTATATTTTTCAAAAATAAAAAATAATTTTTTTTAAAAAAAATTTGATATCCCGAAATTATTGATGCTAATTGCATCAGTAATTTCGAACTTATGTTTCTCTTGTGTGTTGTTGTGACTAATCTGACATCTCTGACCTAATCAAAACAAGTCCACGAACTTTACCTTGGCAAGGAGTACACGACCGCGTCTGTCATTGGCAAAACCCTTCGGCCCCACATAGGTGATAATATGATTTTGCCCAGTTCCCCTCCCCCCCCCATTTTGAGGGACAGCCCCCGTGCGCGTTTTAAGAGTATCCCATCCCTTTTCTCCTACCACCAAAGCACAGGAGAGGGCTTTTGGCTCGCCATATATCTAGAAAGCCCTCATGCCTCAGAGACACTATACATTTACAACAGCTATGCCTAGTCCGCGATTCGAACCTGAGTCCTTCGGTACGGTAGTCGGAGTCTGTAGCCACTATCCTGTCAGGCAGCAGCTTCTCTACATTTTACTCCTAATCCTATTTCACAGTTAAACAATGTATTAGTTTATTTAGTACGCTTCATCTAATATATTGCATTAAAAATTAAGAGTCTCTTCCAGCTTTGAAAGCTCCCAGTGACTAAACAGTTCGAGCGCATGGACAGTTCGTGGTTTTCTAAATATGCAGTTTGAATAAAAGCCAGCTTCCTTCAGAAAGCTCTTTGCGAAGACTTCTTGTTTGAGGTAGGTAGTCTGTGCATACTTTGTCATCAATAAATTAATATACATTAGCTCCCAGTATACCTGTTTCCTAAGACGTGTGTCTTCCTTAGATCGTATCAAGTATATTTTGGGGCTCTTTAAAGCAGCCGAACTGAATGAACATTGACAAAGCGTGGACACGTAAAAGTCTGTATGTGTCAATAATATGACATATAGAAACAGCCATTCTTCTTAAAACGAGTCAAACTTCATATCAAACGCCCATGATGCAGATCATAAATTTTTCTTCTAGTTTTAATGACATGCTAGACATATCGTTGTTGCCTTATAATGTAATCTGTCTTTGCGTATCATTTCATTGACCTTCAGCCTTCATTGTCGGACTCTAATATTCGGCAATATGCGTGTATAGATGGATTAATTGAAAAATAATTAATTGCTAAAAATAACTAAAAACTTATTTAAGTATGTTAAAAGCTGCTGAAAACAAAGGATTGAATAATAAATAATTCAAGAAAATTAATTAATCTATGAAAGTCCTTCTTTATCAGAAACTACCTATAAAATAACATAAAATGCTCCTCGCAAGATAGAAAGCAAACAGATGTCTACAGAAACGAAATCAAAACCATATATATACAAAAAAAACTGTAGTTGTTTATTATTTAAGAATTTTTCTGAGATTGTAATAGTTATATAATTTAAAAATTAATCATTATCAAATTATTAACTACAAAAAATTAATTGAAAGCTTAAGTATCAAGAAATTAATAATTGTCTTGAAACTAATAATTGCCAATAAATTATCAAAATTTACAGAGGTTATTACTTGTCAATTACTTTAGTATTACGAGGTTAACATTTATTTTAGCACTGCTTAGTGCAATTTCTTCCCAGTTTTAAAAATTTTTTTCCCCTAAATGTTTATCAGTAGTAGTGATTTAAGGTTACTTTTATGTCATTTAAGCGTTTATTTATTATTTTACTTTATTTATTTTTTATTTATGACAATGCATCCTGCAGATTATCACAAATTAGTTAATTATAATGATATTGCTAAAAAAGTTTGGGTAATTAAATATTTATAATTTACATTAGTTATTTTATTTTGGTTTCGGCCGCAGTAGCATCTTTTTTATTGATTACATCTTGGAAAATTTGCACTCAATTTTACGCTTAGAAAATCTCTGCCGGTATTTTACATTTATTTTGTATATTTTCTGATAGTTTGATATGCACTTCGCTTTTTCCGAGTCATTCTCAGATAACAGAATTACTTGTTGCATATATATAATTTGATTTTTTATATTAATAGTTTCTCATAAATTTGTTTTATTTATTATTGCTAATATTTATTCATTTAGTTTAAAGAATGCATTCGTATCACCAACAAAAGCTTGGTATTAAATTATTTTGATAACAACCAACATGTTTGTAGTCTTAAAATTAAAGGCAAACAAGCACAATAAATTTATTTAAGAAAATCCACAAAATTGAAACCCGAGCTTAGAGAAATATTAAGCGCAATTAAAAAATACAGAAGAAAGACGCGTCTTCTTCTTGCAACGTTAAAAAGGAAAGAGATCAGTTTCCTGAGAGTAAAACTGGATGAAAGTTTTCTAAGACGTCATCAGAATAATAAAAATATGAGGCAAGAGAGAAGTCAGTTTTTGCACGGCCCCTTAAGAGAAATGGGACTTGATCTTTATTCACGCTCTCGAGCTCTACCGTTTCGGGATAGGGGTGGGAGTGAGATCAATGATGGGATGACAAGAGACTTAGGAAAATACAAGAGGGGGGGGGGATGATGGGATGACAAGAGACTTAGGAAAATACAAGAGGGGGGGGGGATTCATTCGCATATTCTCATGTAGATTTCAGATTTTCTTCGAACTTTTTTTTATTTTTTTTTCCAAGATTTTTCTTTTTTCGTCTCCCTTCCGTCTCTCTAAATCTCTAGCCGTATGTTAAATAGGGTTTTAACCCATCTCCACTCAATACTCTCAGACCAGTGTAATGACAACTTGGGGAGCTTAGAGGACGTATTTATGCTTCTCCCCCCCATAGCCATCGCCTCGTTATATTTAGTAGAAACCGATATAATTTTGATTGCTATGACACCCTTCATTTACTATGTTTAGAATCGGTATTCAAATCCGACTCTGCTATCAGTTTTTTGGATGAGGAAATCTTAGAAATGTGAAATTTTTATTTTTAGTGTAAACTTTTGTGCTTTTGATGCATTATTTATTTATACTTTGAAAATCAATTTCTACTAATTTCTTTTCAAATATTTGATGTTAAAATTAATATCAAAATCAAGTATGATAAGGATTAAGTGTTTTTAAATTCATATCGGCATGCAGTTTTATTTTGTATCTGATCTTATATACTTAAATTTCTTCCACGTATATTTATTATTATTATTCGGTGAATTTAATAGCTATGACTAAACTATTAAATTCATCGAATATGGGCAGTTTCTTTCTGAATTTAAATTTCTAACAGGAAAAAAATGGCAGGTTTTTATGACCGTTTTTACAGTTTTTTCAATGTAAAGCGCAAAATGAGCCGAATGTCCTCAGAAAGTTCTCCACAGAAGCTGTGCCCCCAAAGCCGTAACTACATAAACCTCGCATGCTTTAAATATCTGCCATTCAATTTAGCCTTATAATGAGAATTGCGAATATTTATCTAATTTGATAAGAGAAGTGCTGACCACTCTAAAACCCACCAGCCTCTGAGCGGTAAAATCGCTAAAAAACTAATAGTTCGTCGCAGTTTCAAATCCCTGCGAACGGGCTTGATTGTATGGGAGATTTCCTGTTTTTTCTCATGCATAATGAGAATACGAGAGAGATTCCTTTTAAAGGTCCTTCCACGAAGGCATCTCTTACCTTAAGCAAATAGCTATCAAGTGCTTTCTTTGCCTTGACCTAAATAATAAATAATCGTTAGTCCAAGTCGGCTGATAGATAATTAGAATATGCGAAAGATACTATATTGGGTTTGGCTTTGCGTTGTAGTTTTTATGTTCAAAGCAAAAGTTCAAATGAT
>KK117409.1:68336-90636 GCA_000611955.2 Stegodyphus mimosarum
AGTAATTCATTTATTTTTTGCTCTTCAAACTTCTGCTTTTATTACTTCGTTGCATTACATCTGCAAAAATTTTAATGTTTATATTATTTCCTAAATTTCGCATAATTGTGTGATTTCTACAGCCTTTTTATGCTGTTTCTCCATTTTGCTTGTAAATTTTTTTCTACGTAAGGGGTAGTATAGCACTAAATAAAGTTTTAACAGACTAAATTAACAGAAATTTTATTAAATGTTTTAAAAAATTATTATTCATTTGGGAATCAGAAACAAACTCAATCCAACATTTTTTCTTCTCTTAATTGTCCATTTATTGAAGGTTAATCTGGTTACTTTTAATTTACACACAGTTCATTCATAATTTTTTTTCATGGAAACTGCTTCTATGTTATTTTTGTTTTTATTGAAAAGTTATAGATTAATTTCTTTGCTTGTTCTTCGAGGGGAAGAAACTTCTGATTTAAATTTGCTCTTTCTCGTAAGAAAATTTTTATTTTTAGTACATTATTAAATGCAGCAGCTGTAAGATCGATACTAACAGTTTTTTTTTGGGTTTATATATGCATGTAGTATTTAAAATTTAGGTTTGATGAAGGTGATGATGTTGATGCAGGGTGCTTTTCTTAATGAGCAAGCTGTAGCAGACTTTCAAAACAGTTCTTTATTTAGGCACACATAACTGAAGCAAGAGTTCGTACAGCTGAACTGGCACAAGTGGTCGCTCTTTTTTAAAATTTTCTAACACAAATTGTAAAAGAAATTATAGCATTCCACCGTACGTGATGTCTTACTTAACTAGTAGCATGCCCCCTTAGCAAATGAAAGATCCGTGTTTCGAATCCTGGTCAATCTACATTTTCATTCTCACAATTCTCGCTCCAAATATTTAGTCTGTACGGTTTTCACATCTTCTCCAGTGCATCTGTCAATAAAAGGTAGAAGTTATAGAGAGCCTGTTCACTAAATGATTAAATATTTGTATAATATAAAGGATGGAAAAAAATAGACATATATAATAAGCATAGGATTTGAATTATAAAATTCTGTTTCAATTTGAAAATTTTCAGAGAAAGATTGTCTTCATCTGAAATCATGACTATACACTGACTGAATGACTGAATCTGTAAACATGACTATATATGAGTTACATATACTTCGACTCTGACCGGCATTTTTAAATATTTGGTATCCAGATGGCCGACTGGACAAAAGAGCTGAATTAATCCGTATCCAGAAACACTGGACCAGCTCATTCACTGGTCCAACGTACCTGAATTCGAATTGAATCGGTGAATGCGCCGATTGCATGGGATATTTGCTAATTTCTTCATGTGTCACGGCGCATCAGGCGGCTAAAAAGATTATTCCGCTATTTTCTCCATTTGTCAGGTAAATACGAGGTGTGTAAATAACGTAATTAGACTGGAAGCGTAGCGTTTGTTTTGGTAACACTCTGAACTTCCCGTTTGGTAAGAAGATTGAGGAAATATCCGTTGCACAGAAAGTACGAATTTGAACTGCGTAGCATCACGTAGTTCTCGGTAGGATTTTTTTTTCGTAAACTATTTTTTCTAATGCATTCTGAAAATGAGTGACATAAATTTCGAGCAACGTTTTGTTATCAAAATTTTGCTTCAGACTTGAGCACAGTACTACAGAAACTGTTGAAAAGTTTCAGCAGGCCTATGGAAACAATGATTTATCAACGGCTCAGGTTTTCATTAGGTCTAAGGTAGTTTCAGAAGGAGGTGAATCGACTGAAGACGAATATTGCAGGAAAAAGTCTGGAACTGCAAGAACTTATGAACATGTTGCCAGAATCCGTGATATTTATATTCCGATTATTGCTTGACAGTCAGAATGATCGGAGAAGAGTTTAATTTCACCATCATTCATCAGATTTTTACAAACGAATTTGCCACGAGGAAAGTTTCTGTAAAACTTGTCCCGAAAAACCTTTCCTGCGGATAAAAGAACAACAGGTGCCTTGATTTTTGGGGCTGGATTGAAAATGATTCTCGTTTTCTAGCAAGTGCCATTGCCGGAGCAGAGACTTTGGTGTTGTTGAATACATCAGAAGTGCCTGGGCCAGGAATGACATATTTCGAACTCATCAAGCCCCCCCAAAAATTAAAATGAGCAGTTCGAAGATCAAAGCATGCTGATTTGCTGTGTGATGGCTAGGGAGCTGTTCAAAAGAATTTGTACTTAAAAGCCAAACTGTGAAATAACATATTTTCAGAGTTAAGACTTCGAAAAAAGGTCATTCATGTGAGACCAAGAATCAAGACTAACTGGCTGCTGCATCTTAGCAATGCGCCTTGTCACAGTGAATTTTCAGTTAATGAGTTTTGGGCAAGTAAAAACATCCCAACATCCCTGGCCCCTTATTAAACCTCTTTATTCCGAATAAAGAGGCTTATTAGTCTCCCTTGTTCAAGCGACTTGAAGCCATGTGACATTTTTCTATTCTTAATATTGAAAACTGACCTCAAAGGACGTCATTTTGGGATACTAGAAAACATTAAAACAGCCGTAATCGATCAGCTGAAGGAAATTCTATTATCCGAACTGCAGTACTGCTGTGAAGAATGGAAAAATCGTCTCCAACGCTGTGTGGCTTCCCACGATGATTACACCGAAGAAGACGATGTAAGACTAATTTTATTTGAATAAAAAACTTATTAATAAAAACCATTCTCATTACTTTACTTATACAGCTCGTATGAGCCACCCATCTTTAGAAAGTCCTGTACGAATCCATCCTACTCTTATCTAGGTAGTCTTTGTATGCTTCGCCTTAAAACAATTAAACTGACCTATTCGGAGAGCAAAAACCATGAACAAATATCTATTATAAGAATCTAAATAAATTGCATTACTTAATTAATTTTACTTACTCAGATGTCAAATGTAAAGTTAATGTAAAACCAGAATTCTCCCGCTTACTTAAACATGTCAGAGGATGAGGTTGTGAGTACTATTCAGCAACTGAATTTCAAGTAAGAGCTCAGAAAGATTTCTCAGTAAAGTTTTGTCCAGAATGTTTACGGAATGTTTATTTACTTAAAATTTGTATCTGAAGAAATCAGAATAAGAAGGCTTTTAATTTTATTTTAAGTATTTCGGAAGACTTAACGGTTTACATACATGTGAAAGATATGGAAATGTGCTCTAGTGAAATAGAAGTTGAAAGTAATTAAAAGATGTCAACAATTGTCTACATTCTTTTCAATGTAAAAGTAGTGATTGTCAGATCCAGCTGAATCTAAAGTTAAGAATTTCATTCCACAAACATTACGCATGCTTTACGTTATATGTAACTAACATTTAAGAAACTAATTTAAGTAGTTATGATATATGTTTTTAATTTCAGTTTTTTCTTTCAGCACAAATGAAGTTTCAACAGTCTAGTGGCTAAACATTATTTACTTCTGCAAAAGTAAGTGCTGGTTGTTGCGATCGCTAAGGTTAAAATTTAAACGTATTTGAAAATGCTGTGTGGATTAACACAGTTACTTTACTTTCCTTTACGTCTTATCTAATTTTCTTACTCTTTTCTGCATCACTATCTGAAATATACTTTTCTACTTGTTGGTGTTGTTGCTTATGCTAACTTGTCTGACGTAGTCAGCCCAAGGGCACGAAATTCCTCGTGGCAAGGAGCGCTAGATTACGCGTGTCGTTGGCAACAGCCTTGAGCACCTAACAAGTGACAGTGCGATTTTGCTCAATTCCGTCCTCAATTTTGATGGAGAGCACCCCGGGGGGGACGGAGTCCGAGGGTCTCCCACCCCTCTCCCCTTCCACCAGGCCACATAAAAGGACTTTCGCCTCGCCGCATATTTAAGGTTCCGCCATACCGCACCGACACTATACATTTACAAACATCCATACCTTCTCCGGGATTCGAACCCGGACCCTTCCGCACGTCAATCAGCGACGCTAACCACTACACCGATTGGGCGGCACTTTTCTGCTTGAATTTAAAGAATAATATCTACTGAAATAAAGTTCAGATTTAAAGAATAATGTCTACGGAAATAAAGTTCAGATTTAAAGAATAATGTCTACGGAAATAAATTTCAGATTTAAAGAATAATGTCTATAGAAATAGAGTTAAAAATTATTAGACTAAATACACGAAATTTTTTGAAGCTAAATAAGAAAAACTGAATTCAAAAAAAAAAGTTTATTCCAGATCAAATTAGATAAATAATTTTCTGGATAGTTTATGAATCTTTGAATGTTCTGAATGTAAAATCATATTTTTATAAAGGATGTATTTTTAATTTTTTCACATGCAGTGTAAAAAAATAAGCAATGTCCATTCAGTTTAATTATTGTTTATTCTCTTTTGTATTATTAAGATTATATTACCGACATGTACCTAACGAAAGATATTATTTATTAACATTTTTACTTTAAGCATAAGTCAATGAGAACAAATAACTTGTTTAACGTTTGGTTTGATTTGTTTCAAAATTTAAACATCATAAGATATGAGAGTAAACAATATTCCTAAATATTTAAATGCAGATGAGCTAATTTCACGTTCTTGCTCAAATGTAAAACTTTATTTGTTTATTTTACAGGATAGAAGAGAAAATGCGTCCGTGAAGTTCCATAAATGTGAAAAAGGTTACAAATATGAGTTTAAGAGACTTTGGTCTCTATATTCATTTGTTTGGAGAAAATACAAATACTGTAAGAAATTACGGGTAAAAAATAACTACTTGAGTTTAAAAATTAAGGTTTTATATGGAAAATTAATCTTTCTAGTCACTATGCTAATTCAGAAGGTGTAAAGTCTGCTTATTATTACGAAAAGGATTAATATAATTGCGAACATTTTAGCCCACATTTTCATAAATAAAATTGATGCTATTATATGAAATGCATTGCTACAAACTTAATTACGATTTCGAACTTGAAACATATCACTCATTAAACGATTGAATTTTTCTCTTGAATGCATATCATTTTAGCTACAGTTTAGCATCGAGTTCTTAATTGAAATCCTTAGCTTTCTCTAAAGGAAGGTCTTTCTTTAAGGATACTCAATTTTTACACAATCAGTTTAAATTTACTAAGCTGCCTGAAAATCCTGAAGCCAGATAAATGGTTTCCTGTGCAACGAGAGATCTTAAGACGAAAGAAATGGTTTTCTGAGCAAAGGGTCTTTGATCCAGTTTATCTGTTAGCTATCTACAAGTGTGCACATTAAATTGGATAGCACTGACTTCCATTTTAGTGACATATATAAGTTAAAAATGAATATGCGAAGAGCAATAACATAAAATGGCGTAGAGTCATTTAGGTTTCTGCCGGCGCAGGAAACAAGAAAAATCAACCTTACGCAAGCGAGTATTCAAATTCCGGACCTTCCGATTACACACTGAAGGTATTTCGAATTACACCCCAATGGCACGTGGCAATGAAGGAGAAAATCTCATACAATATTAGTGCTATTAGATGTCGAAGATACTGAAGCTACTATTTCACTAGAACAGGAAAAAAAGGCTGTTGCTTACGGCCGGTGTAATTAGGGGTAGTCAGTTTATATTCATGGATCATAAATTGATTCGATAAATGAAATATCATTCGCATACGTCACATTTTATTACTATGAAATACCCTTTTGATTCATTCCAAGATGGTTCAAAAGCATTTAGGACCAAACAGCGAAGGAAGTGATACGTATTGATCCCACACTTAGCCGTAAAAGCTTTCCATTCCTGAGGCATTTAGCAGTTGATGTAACGATTGCACTAAATGTGTTGATAAAGTAAAAAGTTAAGCAAGAGAGTGATGCCGAAATAAACACGCCATTTCGTTCATGATATTTTTTAATTGAATGTGTTTAATGTGGCGTCTGATTACATTCATTTTTCTTTTTCATTTTACACATCTGAAACCATACAGAAGTCATACTGAAATTCAAAGAACTTATACAAATATTTATCTTATCTCTTCTTCAAATCATCACTTACTATTTTAATCGAACATGCAATTGTATTAAATCATTTATAAGCTCCTTGTCTTGATGTACACTTATTTAACATTACTCTTTATGATAATTTAATAGCTACATGTAAATTAAAGTGAACAAATTTATTTAATATTTATTTGCTTGATTAACTGAATGCTTTAAGAGCTAATAAATCTTAAATAAAATTGAAGCTTCACACCCTGCTAAAATTTTGTTGAGCAATTTTTATAAAATATTCGATATGGCGTTATGTTAGTTTCATCATACTCCCCCTGCCCAAGAATTCCCTTCGCAATCTTCAAATTCCAGTTAAGTACTTAACTAAACATTTTGAATTGAAAACTTTGATTAGGGCTAATAGATTACCATTGCTTACCAATACTTAGATCACCATATCAAAGCATTGGTAAATCTGCGACCTGACCATGAAAATTAGCAAATAAGCTATATATTTTTAATTTATTTTTCTCAAGATAATAAAATCTACTCCTATTATTTAAGCAATAATTTTATATCTGAAGCCATCTGTGGCATACTGGTTTACATCTTTGCAACAGCATGATTACGATTTGCGAAGTTATATTAATTTAAGTCGCAGTTGTAAAAAGGAAAATATTAACAGAAATAGATTTAACCTTCTCATCGTTACGAGTTTTCTCCTGAAATTTAAAAGCTTCCCAAAATGTCATGAATAAAAAGTATTTTCTTGATGATCATCATTTAAAAACTACCCCTTAACTTTGTACCTTAACTCCTTTTCTTCCAATATACATCCAACCCGAAATCGGATGCAATAGAATCTGGCAAAAATTGAAAGGTTGATGTTGAAGAAAATGTTCATGATGCCTATTATTTATGGTTGTATGAAATGATTAAATTATTCATCACAGCGAGGAGAAGGTACAATGAGAATGAAAATGCTGCTTGACCTATTTATTGTAAAGGAACCTCTCATGAGATTCTCCATAGCATTTTCTGATTTTTCATAGCTTGTAATATTATGTATGGTATTCTCTACGTTTGAAATCATATAAAATTATAAAAAAATATCCACTATGTCACCGAGAAATGACAAAAGAAAAGCCCTTTCTTTTGAATATAAACTATATACACTCATACCAATTTAAGAGAACAAATACGCTTTTACGAATTTCTCAAAACGTACTGGATAGAAATTGGTGAAATTTAGTATGATACGCAGTAAGGTAAGATAGCGTGGAAGTAAAAACTAATGTAAAAACTAATAATCTTGAGTAAAGCTCAAGAAGGCCGGAATGTCTAAATTTCGCACTGCAAAACTGCGCTTATAATAAGGCTATTTCGCTTAAGGTCGCCAAACGGGCCTTCAACAGCCACACAGGTCGCACAACGACTCATCATACTGTTAATAAGATTGTTGATGAATGTTAGTGGCAATGTCTTTCATTCTGGTATCAAAACAGTTCTTATCTCCTGGATTGTTCTTGGCAGTAGTTGGCGAATTGTATTTGCCCTCCGCCCGTGTATTCAAAATGAGTACAATCGAATTCAAATCTGAAGATGATCAGGTTGGCCAATCAATTTATCAAACAGTCTCACTTTGGTGATATTAGTCCATCAGTTGAGCCTACATGTACAACACTTCCATCCATAAAGTGCCACTGCGCCCTTTAAATGCCGGACATGGAGCTCAAAGGTCTCCTCTTTATAAACTCTGAGCAGTCAGGAAGCTTTTGTCAAACACATGGAGTGGTGTGCGGTCCTCCAACATACCTATCCAGACGATGACACCTCTAGGTCTGAAGTCGTTTCTTTTCTTGATGATGGAACGAGGAAGCGAACGAACATCAAGAATCAGCATATTCGTTGAATCTACGTTCATCAGAGAAGAGAACTTAAGTCAGGCAGTTGGATTCATTGTTGATAGTTTTTGCACATGTGTTGGAGACAGCCAGTCTTCTTTTAAAAAGGTCCTTTCTCATGAAGCCTTCGGAATGCAATATTCTTTGAAGCCAAAGTTCCAGTTGCAGCAGAGAGCTCATGAAAGAGCTATCTGGTGTAGCTGTCCGCCGCAGCTTGACCGGAAGTGCCAAATACCGAACTTTATTGGGCATCGTGGTTCGTGGACGCCTTTATCCAGGTCTTGTGGATATAGATTGTGTCTCATAAAATAATTTATACAGCTTATAACGCCACTAGGAGCCATGCTGAACTAGCTCTCTTGCAACCTGACCTTAAGACTACATTTCCTTCTATCTGTCAACGATTTTTAACTTCATTCTGTCATGCAAATTTTGATGGCTACCCATTCTACTACGCCGCCTTATAAATTAATGAAAATTTACAAGAAGTGTTGAGATTATTGCAAATGTTTATAAGTAAGAGTATGAAGATACGATACGACATGTTTTTTTTTTTGCTTACGTGGCTAAAAGTAAAGGATGTAATAAGCTTTGCTAGTAGTACTACTAGGCTCATGCCGTAACGTCAATCTAGATAGGTCCCACAAAAGAAAGAGCAACAGGAAAATATAAATGCTCTATTCGAGGCTCAAGCCTACAGTTCTCTGAACTGGCGACGAACATCATATCTTCACAGCAACTGGCTCGAGGGAAAAAAAAAGACTGAACTAAGCTACGAGTTGAATGGAGTGACGGAAGGAAACCTCCTATGCTCCGTTTACTATGGGATGGATAAGTAAAGATTACCCAATAAGATGCAGCACATGAGTGTAATTTAAAGTTTCTGAGTGACTGACGATATAGGAAGCGATTTATTCTGTGTTTATGGTAAAACTAGCAAGAATTAAGAAATATCAATTTGAGAGGCAGGGAAACTGCATTGGAAAGATCAAAGAAAGTATACTTTGATATCGATTGAGTTGTCTAGATTGCTGCTGTTATCTCTCTCTAGGGTAACTAATTGAATCCCATATTTGAAAAAGCGGGAAACATTAATGCATATCAGGAATATCCTCATATCAAGAATGCTTCAAAAGAAAACACAGAATAGGTCATACTACGTAAGCCAGAAAGCCCAGGTAAGTTGGAGGTGGCCCCCCAAAAAAGTTGCATATATGAGCTAGTGTAAGTCAAATAAAATGCAAATACAAATTAAAAAGGTAAAATGCTGTCGTTGCAAAACCCAAATGAGATTATAGCATATTTCTGTTGAAGAAAGGCTCATGTTTCTCTAAAACAAAACTCGAAATCACACAAAAACAAAATTGAATCTCTAGAACACACATTTGTATAAAAGATTCACCGATTTACAGTGGTGCGATCTCGCATATTAGAACACGAGTTTCAGAAGTTATTTACCTGAAGAAAGTAAAATGTGTACAAGAACATGCTCAGCAAACACCCGCTTATTATACCTACTGCTGTTGCAGCACCACCTACATGTACGAGTACAGTTAGGTATTCAGCACCAACGCTATGCATTATTATTTGAGCATATGCTTCGCATTATTTTCTATTTCCTTTTTTTCAGTATTTTTTGATAAATTTGGAAAAATGTGTTATTTTCTTAATTTTTTGAAAACCAGTGCATAAGGATGAAGCATGACAGAACTTTCTATGTCTATTTGCCTTAACAGGTATGACTTCATGGATAACTTTCGATAGATAACTGGATTCCAAGTATGTTTACATGGGAAACCAGGAAACCATTAGAAACAATATTAAGTAATTTTATTTATTATGAAGCTGATGATCCACACAAAGCAAACTAAATTGAGAACTTTTATTGAAAAAAGTATAATTTGACCTTGCGTAAAGAGAGAAGAAGAAAGGGGTTTGTAGAAAAAAGTCTGAAATCCTAAGATCAGGTTTTACTTCGGCAGGGAACAGAATTACAATGGGAACTGCGTTTTTGAGTTTTAAACTGTAAACGATTTATCGTTTAAGCAAAACGATAAAAACATAAAAAGTACATGCATTTATTTTATTCAATATTGCTCTTTTAACTACAGTACTAATAAGAGCTTTAATAATGGACACCCGACTGTTTAAATATACCAATTTCTGAAGTTTTCACAACTAGCGTATCATACAATAGATCTTCAGAATTTCTTCTTGACCTGGAGTTCCGCTTTGACTGCAAAACCTATTTTGCATAATCGGCAGATTTGTTATATTGCGTTTTTATAGACGTGTTTGCATTAAAATGCATATTTTTTTTTATTTTAGTGGAAATATAATGATTTCTTAACGACAATGGAAGCAATCTAAATATCAGATACGCATATAATGATAGTAATACCAGTAGTGAAATGTAAAATTAATCTAATATTAACAATAGAAAAAGGTAACTGAATCAACTGATTCTTCATAAAATCGTGCGTTTAACTATGAAGTAAATGGAATGAAATTTCTGAGTGGATATTTTACAATGTATGTCTCTATAGCTTTCCATCTATTGAAGAAAAGCATGGTCTATATTCTAAATTTTAAGCACAGTCCATATTCTGTACGATGCATTATGAATAGAAGACACCTGAGGAACTAGAAGAGGATAAATTAAAATGCAATCGGGGAAGGAAACCGAAACTGGCTTTTAACTAAGCAATAAAAGGCCTATTAAACGAACACAGAAAGCTTGAGAGGCTGTAAGGCAGATCATCAGGGCGGAATCGCAAGACTTCGTTTTACAACCGAGGGGTTCAGCTTTGTGAAAATACGCATCGATCCCTTTCTCAGACTACGCAGTTGCTGCAAACGCACAAATTGAAGCTCTGCTATAAATGCATTAACGCTTCCTACTTTTCAATCCAGTGCTTCAGTCGATAAGAAGGAAATATTCCGAAGCAATCTCGAGCAGCTGCCATCTGTAAGCCATCGCATATTCAATAAGCGTTATGAAATTAGCACTCACAAAATCCCTCACGGCCTTTCCCTTCTCAGAAAATGTAGTGACATAACCGACAGCAATGAATTCGACGAACAGAAAGACTGCATCGCAAGAGATGGCGCCTACGATTCAGCCGACAGACGGGGGAGGGGTTTTTAATGCACAGATTGAGTGCGCTGTCTCCTTGTAAGTCCTTATTTAGCAGTTCATCGTGTAAACCACCATTCGAATATAGTTTATTGCCCAGCAAGCAATATTTGTTCGATAAAGATTTATACAAATAAATTCCCTCACAGACAGATGGAAGATCTTAAAAACTGATCATGCTACGAAGGTGCACCATTTCCAGAATATGTTTGGCCAATTTGCTGTTTATGTTTAGAAGTATAATGAAACATATTTTTTACATTCATTTTATTATTATGCCTTTTCTGCCTTTCATATATTGATTGCGAGGCTTGGGAATTTGCTCATTGGAGTACCCTGTAAATTTTTCTAGTGCTTCCATCTATGACCCCACTCCATGCACTCTTTTCCCTTATGCTCCATCATTTTAATTTATATATTTTCGAATTTTTATACGTAATATAGCTAAAAATATTTAAGCTAATTAATATCTTTAAGAAGAAAAGATATTCAAGATTAATTAAACAATAAAAGCCTTTCAGTCACATCGAAAACTGCCTACACTTTTACAGAAACTGACTTATCTCCTAAGAAACATTTCTTACAGTTGCACACTAATTGGTTCTTCACTTCTATGGTTCTTGTCTTTTATCCTCTAATCTAAAATAGTTTTCAAATCTAAAACAGTTTTCCCCTTATGTCATTTTTTCAAAATGCTTAATATTGACGAATTTCATTTCATGCTTAGTAGGAATAAGAAATGTTTAGTTGTTGGAAGCAAGACAAAACTTTTGAAGGATACTGAATCATTTAATGTAGCTTTACTTTTTTTTAACTATGAGAAGATGATGAAAACAAAATACAGGAGCCATCAAACTTTTACACAAACAGTTTCTAGTACAGAAATCTCTTTGGCGTAGACGTATGAAAAGCATCACAAGCAGTCTTTAAAATCATTTTTCAAATTTCAAACTTAATCACATTTGTGCATGAATTAAAACACATTACGCAAAGAAAAAAGTAAATAAACTGTTTTACAAAAATAATTAAAACTTTAGTTAAGTGCTATTATGCATATTTGATTATAATAAGTATATTACAAGAAAATTTGTTAGTTTGTTTAGATAAACTATTTAGTTTCCAAAATCCTTTCACGAAGTAAATAACAGAATAATGCCTTATAACCCTATGACAGAATAAAGCTTATAACAGAACCAAGCTTACCATGCTTAGCTTTCTAACTGTGTCCTTTAAAAAAACAGTACCCATTTGTCAATAAACATTTTAAAATGTAGGCGTGAAAGGAGTTGCAGAGCCTAGAATTCACTTCGTATAAAGTAATTTTTAAGCTCCTAACTGGAAATCATAAAATTCTTACAGAGTGCATTACATCTTAATGTCGCGTACAGAGTTGTCCCATCCTCAAAAGTAAATTTAGGTAACATGAAAGCCAATCAAACATTTTGCACCCTGTAGTGTTGATAACAAAAAAAGAAACAAAGGGGGGGGGAGAAAGAAAAGGAAAAAAACCTGAAATACTAATATATTTTTAGAGAATTTTTTATTCAACCTATTTCTAACATTTTAAAGAAGATTTTGTAAGATTTGAAGAAGCGTTTTGTAAGCAACTAGATAAAATGGGCAGATAAGTACACTATTTAAAGAGAGATGAAAATTAAGTGGATTTAGAAAGAAAAGTAGATCAATAATGCAGTACATGAATAATTAAATAATTCTTAAGTATGGAAACAAAAATAATGATATTTAATAGTCACAAATGCATAGCTCTTAAAGACTTACTCTCGCTGGCCGGCTGATCCCTGTTATTGCAGTCACTGAAATTCAAGAAACCGTTCAGATGAATATTAAAGAGTAAGTGACACGTAGTAGAAAAAGGAGAACTTTAATGCTTGATGATATAAAAGATTGATATTTAAGCAATTTGGGAAAAGAAAATCTTTAAATCATCTCCAGATAAAAATAAATAAATAAAAAGATATATGGAAAATTGCAGTCTAAAAATACAAGAAAAAGCTGAGAAGTCCAAATTACTGTGTTTTCGCAACAAGGCGTCTGTGAAAAAAACGGTTAAAGCTGTTTAAAGTGATAAAGTTTAAAAAAAAGTGAAAGCTGTGAGTTATATATTAATTAATGATGCAATTAAATTCCTTTTTATATAAATAGCATAGGAATAACATAGAAACATAATAAAAATTACATAGAACTGATAATAAAAATTTTAACATACATAATAATAATAACACAGGAATGCGCAGAATAAATACAAAAAGGCTCTTTTGCTTTCACGGAGACCAGGCCAAAGTAGTCAAATAAAAGACTATGCCGATACAGTTTTCTGGGCAGATTGCAGTTTGTGGATTGGAATATTAATAGGATATTGATTGCGGAGAGTAAAAGAAAGGAAAACACCTTACCAATACGTCTGTAATGGCGCTTTTAGAAGCCAAAAATGCCCCACCCACGGGAAACAAAAAAGAAAAGCAAGAAACTACAGCTTATTTGTCCATTTTAATAATGGCGAGATATTTGTAATGTCTTTAAATTAGGAACACAAAAAAGGAGATGAAAATACTGTATGTAATAGACAAAGAAAGAAAAGTCTACATGGACTATATGGTTATTTTTATTGCAATACTTTGCGCGGCTAGAGGGGAAAAAAAGCTTTAGGAGTAGTAGAAGGTTTGCAATGGATTTAGCCATACGGAATGTAGTACTTACGCATGCTCGTACTTGCTCACTCCATTCTTTTCCCACAAACGACACTCCCCACTTTCGAAACAAATATCCTTATTTTATATTGAATTTATTTAAATTTTTAATTTATTTAAAATTAAGGATATATTTTTCCTTAATTTAATTAAGAATAGTCTTTATTTAAAACTAAAGATATGTTTTGGAGTCCGATACATTGCAAAATTAATGATTATATGCTATATGCTACCTGTCATCAAATATAATTTAAAAGGAAATTAAGACAGTAAGTACTGTTAAAGACTGTTAGTACTAAAGACTTTGAATTAGAAATGTATTGGCATATACCTGAATGCAAAAATGTACAAGCTTATTGCAGGTTCTAAATTTTTTCAGTTACATTTATAAAGCTTAATAAGAGTAAAGCTTAACATCTGTATATATATTTCACAAAAGCGGAAGAAAGGTTCCTTTAGTCAAAGTATAGAATGATTTCTTTTGATTAACTGCTGATTTCGAATTACCCATGAAAAAAATCTTTTTTTTATTTTCAATAAACCTGTGGAAATAAACTAACTATCATTTGAAAGTAAATTTATAATCTAAAATGATAAATTTAAGTATTGTAATCCTTGAAGATAAATAAATTCCAATATTTCATTCTTTCTTTAGAAATAGCGCTTTAAATTCGCCCTTTTCATTAAATTACTTAATTTTATTTGAAAAAAAGAGATATTTGAATAAAAATAATACTTTTTTTTTCTTTTTTTAAGGACGCTGCGTAGTTTTAAAATAATTCCGCCGATTCAGAAGAAAAGCTCCAGTTATTCATTTTCAAATCTAAAATCACATTGAAAAGTAAAAAACATGAGAAACATCAGTGTCTATCAGTTAAATGTTAGTCGTATGCAAGTCCCCCCCTCATTGTCCTTAACTATGTCTTACATGATTTCCAAACCCTTCTTTATTTCCTTCTCCTACTCATTCTTCCTATTCGTTTTTTATGTAAAATATGATAAGTGCTTAAAATAATTTTAATATTATTTATTTTATTTTAAGTCTAGAATCCTTTAATATTAATTGGTATATAGATTTGCATGGTTTTTTTCGAGTGGATTTATTAATTTTCTGAAATAAACTCTTACTCCAGATGATATATTCAAATTTTTAAGCGTTTTACTGCGCGTTGTTAGGAAAAACGTTTTGAAATTCTTACATGTCCAAATTTTACATTGGAATTTATATCGTTACGCATAGTTCATACATTACTGTCTGTGAATTATGCTGTCTAATCTTTTTAAGGTACAGTTTCTTCTTTTGTTTTGTACGAATATTTTATTTTACTTAGTCTTTGGCTATGGCATTGAAAGCTAACTAATTATTTTCTTTTTTTCGAATTTCAGTTAATAAAGCTCACAGGCGATCTCAGTACTCTTACAATTTTGTTTGCTCGTTTTTTGTTCAGTGAATGGGCTTAACAAAATAACTAAACTTTTCTACTAGTACTTTTATTTATATCATTCGCTTTTCAGTTTCGCAAGCACAAAAGCTCACGATATATTTTATGCATATGCATACATGTATGTGCTTATTGTAACGCTTGGTAAATGCATATACATACACATATGTTACAGATAACTGCTTCCAATGGTTCGACCATTGCATAATAAACTTTAAAAACTACCAACAAATTATATACTCAACCACTACTCAAGCAATGAAATAAAAATATATTGCAAAAGTCTCTAAGAGATATCAGTACATCTACATAAATGTTACATACACCATTTGCAATTTTGAACTATAAATCACTGAAGTTAAAATTTTTTCATGTTGCTTACTGAATTATATTCATTTCAGATTAATTCTCAAGTATAACCACATTTAAAATTTAATGATGTTAATCTAATCAACTATCATGCCAGCAAAAAACTAAAATGCATTCAAATTATGTTATATTCCTACAGATTTATAGATTACATATTACTTTATCATTAAAAAAACAGAGAACAATTCGTTCAACTTAACGTTTATAGACGGCACAAACGTTGGAAAGCATAAAACGAATTCCAATAATCAACAGAAGAAATTCAATACTGCCCAAACCATCCATCCAGAAACTAAGTAGGACACGCACGCTAAACAAAGCATCGATATCCCAAACAAAACAGTTTTTCCTAGCATGTTTGGACTACTAGTTTTGATCTAGTTTATCGAAAAAAAATACAGAGATTAAATAAACTTTAGCAACTGCGTGATGGCATTGAGATAACAATTAGAACTCCTATCTCCAAAAAAAATACAGAAATTAAATGTGAGCAAAATAAGGTTCTGAAAAGGTAGAACAGACACACACATAAAAAAATATGCTGTACTCATCCGAGCTTATAGGCAAAACGACTGATAAGCAGAAAGAGACAGCTGGGAGCAGAGGATTTCCTCTATTCACTTTTAACGTTCAAATTTTAAATAATATATGCGTTCAAAGACATTCATAACGGATGTCATATTCGAGGTCATCTCCATCTACAATCTAAAAGAGAGGTAATATAGTAATACACACTTTTGCTTTGGTGTGATTTCTGCTCCCCTTGATCGGCAGGTTCATGGGGGACACTCTGTTATTTAAATTAAAATAAGATTTTTTTTCGAGTTATACCGCAATTTAGGAGTCCATCTGCGGACTGCGACTATCTAGAAATCGGTAATGTGAAGGGACATGTGTTGGTTATCATCTAATGCCAGTAGTCCAGGCATAGTGGGCCTCATAACCATCATATAATTCCTCATAATCGCATTTCTTCCTGGTAAGTGTAAGCTAAGTTTTTTTGGGGGGGAGGGTCCTGAAAAAATTCTGGGCCTATAGTTCCAGATTGTCTTTATCGGGCTCTGTATTGGTTCATGATACTGATAAATAATTCAGGAGTGTATCCTGAATTATTACAAAGGGCACGCGACTAATCACCATATTTTTTTTAAAAAAATGTGTTAATGAATGAAAATTAGAGTTGCATGTATTCGAAAGTTGGCTATAATATTAGCTTTTTAATATAATGTTATATATTGCATGGTATATTAAATAATAAAATGCCCATAATAAAATTTTAAAATTCCCAGATTTAAGATCTTATATTGGAAACTGTTTCTGCTATGATGTGCTAACAGTTTATATCCTTAAGTCATGATTCAATTTTGCTTGATGCGTAGATCGTAGTACAATGTATTTCCAAAAAATAAATTATGTTAATTAATTATTGACTCATCTTGTGCTGAGATAGAAGTTAAACACTGGTAAAGTTAATGCCGATATTGGCAAAATCAATCAATCTGTTAAATTTCATTTATCAGGCTACGAAAACTACTGGCATTTGTACATAATACAAATTTACGTACAATTTAATTTTCTGTCTCACTGAAAAAAATAGAGCATTCGACTCAAGTTATTTGCAGGAACAGGGTCAAATATTTTTAATAAAATTTGGAAGCAATTCTTTTATTGGCTTTTTGCAACTTAAGACTGAGTTTTTTTATTAAAGTAAACTGAGAAATTTCCTTTATATGGCATTCGTATGATTTTTAATTGTAATTTGTAAAAATCATTCTAAATAATAAAAAATATGCATACAAATGTATGCCTACATTTTCAACTCTATTGAAATTTATTCATTTTACGTAATCTTATGTACTCGTGAAATCAACTGACTGATAAAAAGATGTAAAAGCAAACCTTGTTTCGCGCGGATACGTAATATAATTTAGCTCCTCTCTTTATCGATTTAATATTGTGTTTCTTTTATTATTGCACCTTTATAAAGTTTTAAGGATATTTTCCTTTACTCATTTTACTGAAGATCTCTTCTTTGTTACTTAATTCTACGAAGTAAGGAAAGTATTATGATCACGGAAATTTTTGGGTATCGTATTTCAAAGGAAATATCCATTTCGACCGTTCCTGAATCCATTTGAACGGTTTTTTGTGAGATACCTGTGAGTACGAACAAAGTAAAAGACCCTTTTTTCCAAAACGAATTGTAAGATGGATTAGAAACTGCTTTAAAAGGAATTTTTTATGACGTCTATACGTACATACGTATCATGTACGTATTTATCTGAAATAACTAAAAAATAATTAGCCGTAGAACATTGAAATTTGTCTATGGGGCTCTATAATATCCACTTGTGTACTTCATTTTTTATTGCAATCGTCGCTACCAAAAGTATATATATATACAGATATGTATGTATACACGTATATATGTACCATATGATTGTTTTTGCAAGTCTTGTTTTTGGACACGATCTACTCGATTTTTTTTAAATTTCTGTATTATTTCGTAATCGTTTTGAATTTGTCTTTTTTTATGCTACAAATTTTCCACTGCTTACTTCGGCCTGTAGGGGTTGGACTAATAGACACACAGATTACTTTTCTTTAAGATTACTTTTAAGTTTTTTATTTTTAATTTGTCTTCTTTACAGTTCAAAAATAGGCTATTTTATTTTATTTATTTACTTCTTTTGTTGCACCTACCCCCTTATGAGGATGCAGCGAAAGGTATAAATATCAATTTTCATTTTTGGTTTTGGCATATTTTGCTCCCTGTTCCCCTGTTTCTTGAGGTTTGCCACTGTGCCTCTGTTTTTTGATTTTTTTTTTTTTTTGTTGTTTTTGAGTGTATAGTTTATTTCGAATTAAATATGGGATGGATTTTAAACATATTTATTTTGCATTTTTTTAAATTTTATTTTGCATTATTACCACCACTTGCTGCTACTATCTTCGTACAATTGGATAAAGTTTTGAACTGTTTTTTACTTTCATATATATATATATATGTATATATTTCGGTATATACTGGTGTCCCATAAATTTGTAAATATTTTAAAAATTCATGGAAATTGAAGGAATTGGTAGAACTGAAAGCGATTTGCGCAAACGTTTTTCTTGTGAAGGGAGATTTTATTTTTTATAAAAAAATAGCTAAAGCTATCAGCAATAGAGAGCTCTGTATGAGAGCAAATCATACATTTTAAGGAAAACTATATTCATTTGCATGCAGGCAAGTGTTTACAGGCATATCACTCATATTCTATGTGTCCGCCATCACCACAAATTACAGTTTGCAAACGAGTTACAACACCGTTTAACTGCAGCAAGTAGCACATCCGAAGGGATGCAAGAGATTTCCTGACGAATGGTGTTCTTTAACTGCACCAAAGAAGACGCTTATTGCGGTACACTTTGGACTTGACATAACCTCAAAGCCAAAAATCAGGTGGTTTTAAATCCAGCTAGCGAGGGACCACTCATTTCTGCAGTGACGGCTAATTAATCTGTCTTCGGTAAAAGTTCTTCTTAGGAACGTCTTCACTTCGGTTGTGATATGAGGAGGTGCACTATCTTGTATGAACGTCACTGTGTCAAGGATATTATGTTCCAATAAGTGCGGTATCATTTTCTCCTTCAGCAGTTGCAGTTAACATTTTCCGATAACTGAGCAGGTCTTCCAGCCAGCTTTTACACAGCGCTCTTCAAAGAAAAAAAGGACTCATAAAAAAGGACGTTGTGAAACCACACCAAACGGCGAATGTAGGGGGTCCTCAGTATACGTACATAGGGTCTTCTTTGCCCAGACTCTACAGTTACGGCTGTTAACTATACCTTGCAATGAAAAATGAACCTCATCTGTCTACGAGATATTGAGAAGACATTGTAGAGTATGATGGATTTCGACAAAGCCCATTTGGTGAATTCAGATCGGTTGGCTTTGTCGTCTGATAATAGCTAGTGGACTGATTGTAACTTGTAAGGGTACAATTTTAAAACACTGTGAAGAATGCCGAATGCCGATGTCTTCGGTATACCAGTGTTCCGTGTTACTTCTCGTGCGCTACTTACTGCATACGTTGATTGTTCCTTTAGACTGTCAATCGTGAAGCCACATCGGAAGTACGGACTTCTGATAAACTTGGAGTACCACTACGAAGGCGGTGACACAAACTTCCGGTTTCCTAGAAACATCGTACCAGGGAAGAGTGATTGGACCTGAATCTTCCTTCCATACCTTCTGTGTCCCAAACCTTCATAAAGCTCCAGTCGGCGATTCTTAGCTGAGGTAAAACAATTTGACTGATAACGCTTTAACCACTGATGTCAGCATCACAATTAAAACTTTATGTACGAGCACGTAGGAGGAAAAATCAGAAATGAGTTGTAAATTGTAAAAACCTGCAATTTATAGGACTCTGACTTACATATTTCTTGTTGCTGAGTCTGTGCGGCGCCCTCTGTCGACGAAAATTTTAACTTTTTTTTTCTTTTCTTTATCGAAAAAATCCCCTTTCAAGAGAATAGCCTTTTCGCAAACCGCGTTCTATTCTACCAATTCCTTCAATTTTTATGAGTTTTTAAAATATTTACAGAGTTATGGGACAGCATGTATATATACACCCTCTCCCCTACATGGTTTAGAAGTACTCAGCTTTCCTTTATTTTCGCAATCGTTGGTCATAATCAAACACAAGTGTTTCAAAGGACGAAAACATTTATATTTTGACAAAGTCAAATTAAAAAAAGTAATAATTCTTGAAAAATAACGAAATCTAATAACACATATAATAACAGTTTTTATATGTAGTTATTCTAACACTATTTAATATCAGTTTGATGTTGTAAATATCAAAAAGTATTTAATATCAATTCATTGTTATTCTAAAAGGAATATAGTAGGTCACAGAAAAGTTATATGAAAGTTATGTGGTGTCCACATCAGTTTTTTCTCGTACGAGTAAAGCTGGAAACTTGCTCTAATACTACAGCCAGGTCTTAATTTCTAAAATTAAAAGCGTCGGAGCTCTATAGAAAGCCACCAGGAACGGAGACAAAAAAAAAAGAAAACAAAATAATAGATAATAAACAATTAAATCAAATATGAAGAATAAAAATATTAATAAATTACTTTAATAAGTAAGTAGTGAAATGTCGTAAAAATTAAATGAAAATGCGTCGAAAAAAATTAAGAGAAATAATTAAACAAGTAAAATTTAAGTAAATTTATAAAAAGACAAAGGATAAGAGGCAAGCTTTTTTCCTTTATTTTTTTACTTTCCTTTATTCTTTTATTTATTTAATTTTTATTTATTTATTTATTCCAAATGACTGGACTATTTATTTTCATGCACCTGTTGGGAGTAGCCGAACCGATCAATGATTTAGCCGTCTCATCACCGTGAACGTTGCACACAGGGTACTTCACTCAGGGTGGTCCGATAATACACTCGCAAGACTACAACCGAGCTTTGTAAGGGATTCAACCCCTCACCCTGTAATTCAGATTAACGATCAGCCTCCATTAACCTTTATAAAATCCAGGGTGAAGATAAAACAAAAGTTAATATTTTTATTAGTAGTCTTCTCACTCAGATTGTGTATTTTTACTTTGGCTTCTAATGGATTTAAAGACGTTTTGATCAAATGAAAATAATCCATAAAACTTTCTCTTCCTGATGAGTTTGCATTTCGATAAGGATGATTTTTCGTCCTTTGGTGCTAAAGTTTCTCTATGCGCTTTGGTCTTCCCAGAGAAATTAAGTTTTTCATTCTGTAGCTAGTACCAATATCAGTTTTACTAACTGCTAAATAAAATGTGGCGTGAATATTTTCTGTTAGAAATACAATTTAGTTGTACAGTTTGTTTTATTTGGAGTTTCACGGTGCTCCAGTTTGTTCACTCTGCTGCTGTCTGGAATGATGATTCTACTAAATAATTCAGAAACACTGGCACTGAACATTGGTTGAAACTAAGCATTGAACCTAGCGAAATTTTTCATGTCTTGAACGAGACACTAATGAAACACTGAAATTCTTGAACTGATAATTTACAATGGCAAAAAAAGTTTCTCTAACATCATAAAGTATTGACTAGTTTGTTATCCTACTTTATGTACTTCAAGTATAGCTCATGTTTCACCTTTATATTTACTAGATTAAGTTTCGCAAGCACAAAAGCTCCCGATATATTTTATGCATATGCATACATGTATGTGCTTATTGTAACGCTTAGTAAATGTATATACATACATATATATTACAGATAACTGCTTCCAATGGTTCGACCATTGCATAATAAACTTTAAAAACTACCAACAAATTATATACTTAACCACTACTCAAGCAATGAAATAAGAATGTATTACAAAAGTCTCTAAGAGATATCAGTACATAATAATATAATGCATGAATGTTATATACAACATTTATAATTTTGAACTATAAATCACTGAAGTTAAAATTGATTCCTTTTAAGTAATTTTCACTTTTAGAGAACAATAAAAGTCTAAATATTAAGCACTTAAAAAGCCCACCTATTTCATTTTCAATCCTGCTTCAAATTCGAGGGAAAAAAACCCATACTTCCTCTTAATGCTCAGATTCAAACGAATAAATACGGAACTTTGAAAGAAGCCCAGAATTAAGAATGAGCCAACTTTAAACTAAATGTACAGTACAACGTAATTTTTGAAGCAGAAAACTGCTTTAACTAAAACATGATGACAAATTTCGCTAAATTCATTGATAATCAACGATCCGTTCCTTCTTCCAGTTGCATGCGATAAGGTGACCGAAGCAGATGCAAAAAATCT
>KK117409.1:94602-106608 GCA_000611955.2 Stegodyphus mimosarum
TATATATATATATATACGCATATTTTTAAATATTTATTTTCTACACTTACATATCTATTACCCATATATAATGACACCCACATGGTTTCAAAATTACATACTATATTTCAGTAGAATAACATAAATAAGAATTATGCGCTTTTATTTAAAACAATAGAAATGAGGGTTAAAGTGCACTATTTAAAACCTTAATTATGGGTTTAAAACCCAGTTGATGAAAATAGATAACAAATTTAAGCAAACAGCTTAATTGTGTGCTTTGTCTAAATTAAACAATACAAATCCAAACTGAAAGAATTATGGCAGGCACATTTTTTCTCCTCTGCTGGTTAAAACATTTTCTAAATACCTTTTGTTGTGTAAATTCTTTATAATATGTATAATAAAATATTTGTTACCCATTGTAGTAACATTTACTGTTTAATTCAATAATTTAAAAGCTATAATGAGATATATAGCCAAAATTGGGATCTTACTTCCCCAGTTTGAACAATTCATCCAAGCAAACAGCATACCAATTTGTTTGTAATAGATAATGAGAAAACTTTCATTATTAAAACTTTTATTTTTTCGATATCGTTTAAATTCTGAAGTCTGATGCTTGGCTCTATATTATTTTCAGCACTGTTACAGTCATAAACTTGATCATTTTGTTTATGTTAGTACTTCCTGTACATCTTTACAGTAAGAGATTTGCGCTTTTGAAGAGAAACGGTATCTAAATGAGCATAAAACAGATAATAAAATCAGAAATATTTACTGCGAAAAGGAAACAATAGATGGTTTTTATTTCCTTGTTTCGTTAGATAACTAAGTTCAGCGTTTAGGAATGCTTCGCTGCATGCATTCATTGTTCGAAGCAGTACAAATAAGCTAAAGAAAATAGCGAAGCACATATAAACAAGGATTGCCGATAGCTGCAATTACAGCCAAACACGTTTTTCTTTTACGCTGTTTTTCCTAATAAATAAATGAGGCACTTCAAGTGCTTAAGTAATGTAAACACTGAGGTGTGTGGCATTTAAATAGTTAAAAAAGTTTTTAAAACATTTTTTACAACATTTACAAGCAATACATCACGTTGAAATTTTTCTTCTTTATACTATTTCGAGATGTACACTATATTTTTAATAAAAAATTGGAAAATCTATGTTCTGGCAAACAAAGTGTTCTGAGCACAAAAATTTACCTGTTCTGTTTAAGGAAAAGTAGAGTTTCCAAAAAAAAAAAAAAAAGAGTCTCGTTTTTATGTCATACATGAGCAAAATCCATGCCGGTATTCAAGAAAATATTGCTTTCTATCATTAAAATACAATCTCGAAAAGCGAACTTATTGATTATTCGCAAATCTTGATTATCCAACACCGTTTGTGCCATGATAGAATATTTAAAAAATGTGTTGTTCTTTTCCTGTCATTTTCAACTAATCTGTGAAAAGTTGACAATTGATACTTTTTCCTCTTCACTGACTCATCACGTAAAACATAATATTATAATTGGCTGAAAAAAGTATTCACTTCTTTACTCTATTTCCAGGATTTGGTATGCCCAGCAGTGGCTGAGTGGTTAAGTCCTCTGAATGCTGATAGTCCGAAGCAGGTTCGAGCCAAAGAGAACGGGTTGGCTGCATGTTTGATTTTTGTAATTTTTCCATGAGCAACATGATTACAAGTCAATTTCTCGTAGAAAGCCCTTTACGAAGGCATATAGAGCCGAGGCATAGATATCTGTCTAAGGATAGCCAGCCCTCTTATAATTGCTATATTTAAATAACCTAATCCAGAATTTAGTAAGCGGTGAAGAGAACATGACTGAGCAAAAAAAGGTCTCTTCGAGCATGAAAGTATCTTCAGACTCCATATGTGAAAAGTACACTCACTTCCAAAAGTTAAGCACGAAGATGCAAAATGTAAAAAAAATCAACAAATACTGCTTTGATTGACACAAAAATCGGCAGAAAAGTAGCATATATATTTATGCATAAAATAAAATCAATAATTATATACAGAAATGAAAACAATATTAAATTTTAGTAAGTTATCAGATAATGACATACTGGAGACTTAAACAGAGTTATGTATAAAGTGAGAATGAACAGCATAAAATTAAAAAAAGATATTAATAAGGTATGTGATCCCCCCTCATCTGTATACAAAGTTTACACCTTGCGGCCATGCTTTCAATTAGGTGGTCAACCACCGCAGAATTAAGCAATCGCCAAACTTCTTGTAGAGCAGTTTCCAGCTTAATAAGAGTGGCTGGAGGTGGCAAACGTAAAGATACAGCACGGCTGAGGGCATCCCAAAGATTTTCAATGGGATTAAGGTCGAGCGAATATGCTGGCCACGCCATACGCGCAATCCCTTTACTTTCCAGGTAGTCATCGACGATGTCAGCTCTATGAGGACGTCCGTTATCGTCCATTAAAACAAAAGTAGGGCCAACTGCTGTAGCGTACAATCTCACAATGGGTTCTAGGACTTCATCCCGATACCGGACAGCCGTCAAAGAACCTCGTTTAAAGATTTTCAGGTCGGTGCGGTATCTTAATAAAATCCCTGCCCACACTATAATCCTTCCGCCTCGGAATGCGTGATGTTCGGTGATGTTTTGGGACTGATTGCATGTTCGTTGTTCACGCCATATCCTTATACGCTTGTCATCTGGCTCCAGAGCAAATCTTGACTCATCAGTAAACATGACATTGCCCCAGTCAGACACATTCCAATTGACATGTTCCCGGCACCACTGTAATTGTGCCCCTCTTGACTGGACGGATACAGGAACACAAACTCGAGTTATCCGAGCGTACAGTCCACTCATATATAATCTTCGGCGTACAGTAGCTGCAGTTATCGCCTTACCAATGGACGCTGTAACCATATACGTCACACGTGTGGAGGTAGCTCTGCTATTTCGCTTGGCTACAATAGCAATATATCGATCTTCCTTAGGGGTTGTAACCCTTGGGCGACCGGCTACGGGCCTTCGGACAACTGTCTGTGTGGTTTGGAATTGTTTCTATAAACGTGAAATTACAGAATGATGAACGCCGAAGAAAAGAGCAACATCAGTGATCGACTGTCCTGCTTCATTGCGCCCCACAGAACGCCAGCGCTGAGAATCTTCCATTCGTCTTCTGGAAGTCATAGAAACACGCATGTCTTGAAAACAAATTGTACGAAAGTTTTAAACACCTTCTATCAGCACTTACTTCTGTAACCCTTCATAAAGCTGGCTTCTTATAAGGCTGCCTTTTTTGCATATTTCTTGACATGAAAGCGCGATTGGCTGTTACCTAGAATATTTGCATTCTTCCATCTACCTCTGCAGCGAATTGCATCCTCTTCGATTCTGATTGGCTTCCGGAAATTAGAATTTTCCTCTCCGTGCTTAACTTTTAGAAGTGAGTGTAATATTATAATCCCAGAATTTAATAAATGGTGGAAAGAAGTGTTAAGTAAAGTATCTTAAAAATTTCTTCTTTATAAAATGTCTAGCAATATTCGCGATATGTATATGTATATATATATATATATACGAACCTGCAGCTTATACACGTTTCGACTTAGTTTTTAAACTTTGTTCTCATAATCCTTGCAAAAACATTTCTTCTGACTTTCTAATATGTACATATATATATAGTTGAATCACCTTAATGTGACCACTTGTTAATATGCAAAATAACTGTTACCATGTGCAGCACTTATAGGGGCTAGGCGGGCGACAAAAAAAACTCAAGGTCCTGGAAAGCGTTCACAAATGGAACCGTGGCTGACCGTAATCTAAATGACAGCTATTGAATGACGTGTAGCGGAGGATCCGTAGTGCCAACAATTGATGGAGTGATCTCACTGATTTTCAATTGGGCTTAAGAATCTGGAGTTAAGAATCTTAAGAGTCTGGAGAATTTGGGGGCCAGCGAAGTACAATAAAGATCTACGCCTGCTGTTCCACTCACTCGCGAACATTCTCTGTTGCGCGACCTATCGCACTGTAATGCTGGAAGATGCCATCATAGCCAAAAGGAATAAAAATTCTCCATGTATGGGTATATGTGATCCGTAAGAATCGAGGCATACCGAATGATATCGGGTTACATTTACAAGACCGAAACGGCGTAGAACTAACAATGCATAAGATCGACGCTGCGTAGAACTGACACAACTAGGACTGACACTTGCACAGAATTAACACCGGCATACGACCAAAACTAGTTACCGACATACTATCGACCAATAAAGTAGAATTTGGGACAATAATGTAATAATGAGTAAGGGTAAGAGGATTAATCCACATCGGTCACCTTCACAGAGTAGCCACAGATATGTGACCGATATTAACTGAAGTTAGCTCCGACATATCATCAGACATACGAAAAACACCAGTGTACATTATCCAGACAAAGTTTACAATTATAAAAGCATATAAGGTATTTCTCCCGCCTTCTTCGCATGCCTTCGTGGTGTAGTGATCAGCACGCTCGGCGCGTAACTGAGAGGTCCGTGGTAAGATTCCCAGCGATGGCGTTGCTCATTTTTCAATATTCCTGCTTAAAAAAAAACTAATGTCTCTACAAGTGGCGCCCGAACTAAAAAAGGTTGTGGATGATGATTCTCCACCACCAGGATTTGGCGACTGGGTTCCCTAATCCCCAGTCGCCCTTCAAAAAGGGGGAGTTTATAAGGTATTTCTCCCATCTTCTTCGCATGCCTTCGTGGTGCAGTGGTCAGCACGCTGGGCGTGTATTCCAGAGGCCTGTGGTTCGAGTCCCGGTGAAAGCGTTGTACATTTCACTTCCTCCTGCTTTCAAAATAATCTAATGTCTCTACAAGCATTTAATTAAAAGGGGAGGAATTTGATGAAATTATTATTTTCAGGGTACCTGCATATTATCGAGAGAAGCATAGAACTGACACAAGCACAGAACCGACACCAGCATACAATCGAAACTGTTCTTTGAAGTGCCTTAAACAATATTGTGCGGCACACGCATGAGATCCATAATGCCATCCACAATAATGGGTGAACCCAAAGAGTCTTACGAAAACTTTCCTCAGGCCATATCGTTACATTCACCAGCTTATATTCATCATCAGATAGATAAGATATTTTTATTCTCAGATTTTTCTCGCCGTATCCGTCAGGTCCATCTGTCTGATAAAGTAAAATATGTGATTCATCCGATAAAGTAATCTTATGCCAATCAGTGGAGATCCATTGCTAATATCACCGTACAAACTCTAGCCTCTTTTGCCTATGAGCAGTCGTTAGGATAGCTGTCCGTCTGCTGTGAAGCTCATATACAACAAAATTTGCTGAACTGTTGTTTTGGATACAATTGCGGTAGTCCCCGATTATGTGCTTCACTGTAGCCTGCCAATCGGTCCAAACGCACTGGCCCAGCCGACTTTCACCTATTTCATTTTCATTCATTTTCTATAGTACCACTTCCTCATTCATGGTACAATAACATTATAACACCACACCTCACCAACAGTTCAGATACTGGACAGTTTCAGGAATACTACCAGTTACGAAAGCCAATAATCACTCTTTTTTGTAATATCGATAAATTGTTCCCCTTACTGATGACAACAACTGAAATGTTTCCGAATACCTACAACACATATCTATCAAATTACATATCTATCAAATTTATTCCTGATGCATTTTCTATGGCACTGATTATTTAGTCTTGATGACAAATGTAGAAAGGGGTCAAATTAATGTGGGTTGACCCTTTATTTACAGGATGATTATAAATAAAGTTCCGCTTTCAAAAAGCTATAAAAAGGAAACAACTGATCAGAATGACCTGGAACATGATGTGAATATATATGAAGTAATGAGAATTTGTCTTGTAAAAGAAAAAAATATTCCTCTGTTTTTCGATAATTGCCGCTGTATTCTTCATACTATGCTAATTAAAAAAGTGACATGCTCACCACATACTTAATAAAAACATAGATACATGCATTTCCCACTGTTCTGAGTCCAAGAAACTCGTCATAACTCTGTCAATGAAATATCAGGCTCAGCTTGTGAAGCTCGTTTTACAAGAAAAGTGACTGTGCTTCAACTGGCCTGAAGAAGTACAGGTATAAGATGCATCTCTAGACCTATGTCTGTAATTTTGATTATTGATAGAACATTGGAGATGGAGATGGCAATGGGCTTCGTCTGTTCACCAATGTTCCATGACCATGCATTGTCTACTTCCATCCGAACAAGAAATTATAGGACAAAATTTTGTCTTATTGGTTGACAGCAGGAAGCAACTCCTGAAAGCGTGGAATTTTGCGTAGATAGCATTGCAGGATGTTTCGTAAAATTTTACAAAACCTGCTGATAGCCATGTCAGAAGATCGGACAATTCTCCTTTCATTACACATTCCAATACCACTTCTCGTCTCTTCTTGCGATGCTATAGCCCCAACTTCCACTGACGTTGAAGCAATTGCTTTCCTCTTTCTTCCAGATCTCATTTCGAACAAACCGGTTGCTTCGAATTTACGAATCACCTTCTTCAGTTCCTTGACTGACATCAGACCAGACCTGGGTCTTATGTCTATTATTGTCCCGAATTTCTTCAGGGCAGTTGAAGCACAGCCACGGTTCTTTAAAAAAAGCTTCACAAGCTGAGACCGGTCTTCCGTTGTCAGAGTCCCGACAAACTTCTCAAAGGCAGACTAACGGGAATAACTGTATGTAATCCGTGTTTTTAAGTCTTAATATGTGGTGTACATATCAGGTCTTTTAATAATCATATTATGGAAAGTACGGTAGTATCTATTGATAAAACTGTGAACTATTCCTTTTTCTTCGCCAGATGAATTCCCATTGCTTCATGTATATTCAGGTCAAATTTAAGGACATTTTGACTAGCGATTCTTCTTTTTACAGTCTTTTAAATGTGAAACTTTAATTATAATCACTCTGTATATATATAAAAATGTTTTAAATGTAGCAAATATTAGTGTTTTAGAGTTTTTAGATTTAACAAAAAAATTGCAAAAATTACGAATTTAAGAATCGAATATTCAAGAAAATTTTATTCTCATAATAAAAAATAATATACTATAATGTTGACCCCGTGCGACAGAAACTGAAAGAGATATTTAATTTAAAATTTGACGAGTTGCCCGCTAGGGTCAGTTAACAAATAATTTATAAAAATTCTAGTTCGATTTTTTTCCCTATGTATTAATGAATTATATTCTTTTGTGATACATTAGTGTGTACTGTAATGATTTATAATTTTACTACAATTGATAGGCTGACAGAAATTTCCCAGAAGTTTCTGTGTTTTCAAACGCTAAAAATACGGTATTAAAACTCACATGAAGTTTTATTACTTAAGAGTTATAATCTAATAATCATATAAAAATTAATTAAATTAGAAATATTTTCAATTTTCATTCATGTAAATAATGCTACTAATTAGCTATGTGCAGATCCTAGATCACGAATTCCATATGATTCTGTGAAAAAGATCTCTTGTCTGAAAAAAATACTTATTGGTAAAATCTTTTCACAACAATCTGCATAGAAATGTTCATTACTAAAATCTATTAACATTAGAAACTTTTTCTAAACTTCCAGTTTTAGTTCCTTATAACTGCAATGATTTAGATCTTCACTTTGTGTACGGCCCCAAGTATGATTTCCGAACTTAAATTAAATATCTCGGTTAATTTTTGTGTGCCAAAAATTATAATATTTGTTCTTATTTTTTATAACGAGTATAAAGTTTTTGAAATATGGCAAAATGAACCGGGGGATCTTACAGAAGTTACATTATATAATTTTAGATAAATATAGAACTTATATTTTTTAAACTTAAAATTACTAAAACCTGAATACTTACGTCATTTAAAACATTTTTGTAACTTGACGTACATGTCTAGGACCAACGGTTTAGAAATTAAAACCCACATAAAGACTTTTGTATATATGTAAATTAATTTTTAAACTTGATTACACGGATTTTCAGATTTGTACATGTAATCAAAATATATGCAGAAATACTTATGTATGTATGTTTATAAATCTACAGGGTCTGGCAGAAAAAATTACCACAACTTTATGGGAAAAGAACATGGCAAAAGTAAAAACTTTCCGTGATGCAATGCACGATGGAATATGAAATATGAACTGGAAATTCAATAGTACGAAGAACATGGAAGACGAAAAGTCGTTTTAATCACAGATATTTACAAGAAATAAAAGTGTATATTTATATACAGTATCCGCCGTTTACTGCTGTTGTTAATGCTTATTAAAATCATTAAACATTGCTGTTACATTTATTAAAATCACTTCCGTTCCAAGGATATTTGAAATTATTATATTGGAATTATTATCATATTGAGTTGAATAGACGGCGATTTGTGTATTGCAAATTGTAGGGTTACAGTTTTAAACTTATCCAATAATATAATAATTAACAACTAATCCAACAATTAATTCCCCAAAAAATAATTAAATTTTAATACTAAAATTTAGAATATTCAATTCTCTCAATTGTATTTCAAAATTTCATTTCAATGCAAATTTTGAACATAAAGTTTTGAAATTTATTTAAAAATTTTTTAGAATAATACTTTTATAATTATGTACTTGAAGAAATTTTTAACTTTTACAAATATTTGTTCTATCCGTGTTTGTTTCGCACTGTTTATCAATAGTTTTCTAATTACATTTTCAATTCCGAAAACTGCTAATAGCGTTTTGATCAGCATCTTTCTGGTCAAAGGTTTTTAATAGAATTTCCAGTAATTTTCTAGATTCGATTGATGTTGGGCACGTCATTACTCTCTCTCTATTATTTTCATCGAATTTTGCTGTTAGTTTAATATTTTCTATAATATCATTAGTCAGTTTTTACACATGTAATCTCAATATTGTCGTCAACTGACACATAGTCTAATATGAAACCTTCATAACTTCCCTCATTGATGTACGATACCTTAGTTTACAGCTTGCAGTTAATCTGAGGCTTCTCCTATATAAAAGGCACATTTTCCAAAACAGTTTTTAAAAGATTGACCTAGTGCAATGAATATAATATGCATGATTTCTAATAGTGATACTGACTTAGTTATTTCATTCGAAATGCATATATTTTCGCAATATTCCATTCTGTTTATCATATTCCAAATATTTCTCTAATGACATCTGAAATTTTTACAGTAACTTAGTCTGAAACATGAAATGTTAGAAATTGCTACTTCCATGAAAATGGGTTTCTTAGAAAAAGATCAAAGATCTCTGTACTGCAAAGTTATCTACTAAATAAAACTATTTTTTTTTCACTTTTCATTACAATATCCCATTTGAAAAGAAATTCAGTAAAAGTAATACTTATCCTCCATGTGTTCTTTTTGGTAAGGTACGTAAGAGGTAAATTCTCAATTCCTTTCGAGCACCGAGTTTTTCTCTTTTGACAATAACCAGTAATTTATTTAGTAATTTAAGTAATCAATATTAAGTAATTTTTTAAGTATTTTTTGGGGGGGTCATATTGTATGTTAATAACACAGTGATTCGTTCTTTTAGTTTCTTAAATCAGTTACTGTTTCACTTTTAAATATTAATGGGTGTTCTAGTGATGTTTTGTAACACAGCCCAGTCCTCCTACATTATAAATTTTTTGTGACTTATATTAATTTAGGAGCCCAGACAATACGTCTTTTACACAGTTCACGGCATGATTTTCTTCCCCACCGTGCAGGTTCCGATGAACAGTGTTATTTCTCTCTTTCAAACTGGTGAGCAAACAGTCGGTACAAAATTCTCTCCTACTGTTTTAAGGAGTTTCACAGCTTTTATAAAGAAACGACCTTTATAAAGAAAATTTTTTTCTGTAGCTTGAAACCAAACCATTCTAGAAGAGCGATCTCAACATTTCTCGATTTTTCGTCTTTTGTTGAGCTTCATTGAGACATTTGCATCTTTTGTTAATTCATTAATTACAATTCTTGATTTAAATAAACTGCACATTGCTGTGTGGAAAATTTCCAATTTAAACACAGTTTTTCTCTAGCTGTTCTTACCTAGAACGTCCAGATCTTTCAACAAGTTATCCTTTAATTTGCTTTTGCTTCAACCTACAGTTACTATTCACTTTCCATTCAAAGTCTGCTTAGGTACGATAATGTTAGAAAGCACTTCGTTAACTTTGTTTACAGCTCTTTGTGAATATAATGCGAGTGCACCAAAGGGGAGATTTTGAAAGTGAAAAGAAAGATTGGATGAAACATTGGAAGCAGAAGTTTGATTTCTAGCTCCTAACAACGAAAAATTGGAAAATGAACACTCATTCGTTTAAAATGCCTCTAGATAGTTGTTTTTACTTAATTTAGAGACAAAGAGCTCTATAAACGGTGTTTCCAGAGAAGTGACTTTAAAAGGATGAAAAAAAAGACTTTAAAAGGAAGATATCCCTTCGGCAGAGAGCGCTCATGGCTTTGCCCTCCTATGAGACCTAACCCTCACCTAACCTATGAGAAAATTTTAATTCCTTTGCATTGAAGTAAAATCAACAGCTCTATGACGAACGTGTAGAGAATATTACATATTCATAAGCAGTGACCGTGTATCACGTTTAATAGTTCCGTTAATAGATTTCTAATTTGAAAGACTTAAGTATGTCATTCGATGTCAGGGCTTCTCAACCTTTCCCTAAGCGTAAGCTACTTTTTTCGTTTAGGCAAGGGCGTAATCTTAAATGTTAAGGTAAATATATTTTTTAATCCAACGGCGGACTCTATTCAGTATTGGCCTCTCCTAAGGCCAGAAGTGGTGACCATTTTATTGTGGATTACCTAATATGCGGCCACTGTTGCCTCCTATAAAGGGATGGATAATTACAATGATGCCTTCTCCGGGATTCGAACCGGGGCCCTTTACGGTAGTAGGCTTCCCTAACCTCTATACTGTCTGGGCGCCTGGTTAGAGAAAATACAAGCTCGCGATCGCGTACCACGTACAGCGCACGAATGCATCGCAGCCTCCCTCATACGCATACAGTTCAGTATTTTTTAGATGTCTGGATCATTTTCGAGAGTGTTGAATTTTCTTTTTTATCTGGTGTATGTACATGTACAGAAGCGTGTGAGACACCAGAACCAAAACGTAGCCTGAATGACCGGTAACTGACAATAGACATGCATGGTATCCGAGCCCTATGTTGTCAAAATGTATTTATTATGTTATAGGCTACTATAAGGTCTTTGCACATGATTCACGGACAACATGCCAGAGCACTTAAATAATGATCTCGGCATGATGATAAATAAGTATAATGATCTCGGCTATTTTGTATTAATCACTTTGATGTAACATATAGAAAATGCTGGCATTGGTGTATCTGGATAGTTAGACGGGGACAACACCCGAATCACCTATTGGTAAATACTCGATATTCCTCTACTTACATCAGTACCTGTAACTAAATGTTTATTCAAGAAGCGTTTTATGTAATAAAAATTCCTACATTTGCAATAAGCTTTTCTCAAAAAAAAAAAAAAAAAAAAAAAAAAAAAAAAACCTTTCCAAACTTGATTTTAGACGCCGGCCCATACCGAAAACATGCAGATGTGAAGCATTCCTAATTTCTTACTTCGATGCACGGAATATAAGGAAATAAGCCTTTTAGAACTGTTCCCCAGAAATGTCTTATTTTCACCGCAGCATGATGTAAATTAATTTCCAAATATGTGTCCCACTGATCTATGTTTTTTTCCGGTAGCGCACGAATGCATCGCAGCCTCCCTCATACGCATACAGTTCAGCATTTTTTAGATTGTCTGGATCATTTTCGAGAGTGCTGAATTTTCTTTTTTATCTGGTGTATGTACATGTACAGAAGCGTGTGAGACACCAGAATTTCACCATTGCCGTACAGCTTTGAAGCCCCACCGCAATAAATAAGCAACTCCTCTCCAATTGGGTAGTGAACACTCTGAAAGAAAAATCCAAGGGTTTTGCACCCCTCTTTCC
>KK117409.1:111550-238543 GCA_000611955.2 Stegodyphus mimosarum
AAGAGTGTATGTATTACAGAAAACACAACTTGTATCAAAATATTTTATATATGTCCTGGGTCTTAAATCCTGCCCTGTTATTTCAGGTAAAAAGTCAAGAATACACAAGGAAAATAACATTATTACGATAGCAATTTGAACAACAGTTTAAAGATTTTAATAATTTAGAATCCGATTTTACATTACTTTCACTGCTATTAAGACAAACGTTAAAAAAGTGCTAGAAATCTACGAATGGAGCTAATTAATTTACAGTGTAACATAAATATTATTGGAAGATACAGATGATTAACTTTTATTCTTACTTGTCACAAGATAAATAACCTGAGTTACGAATTTTTGGAATAAGAATAATCGCTTTGTTTGAGAAACATTTATAGGTGATCAATAGTTTTCACAGTGGAAAATTAATAAGCAGAAAATATGATTAAAAAATGAGTATCTGCAATCCGTGATGAAGACAGTTTCTGGTAATTTTCTCCAAGGTTACAAACGTTATGAGATTCAGAACGACATCAAATGTCAGACTATGATACGAAATAAAGAAATTTATAATTACAGACAAACATACATATTTGTCCTTAATATGTCGCAGAAAATTTAATGAATAAAATAAAGACATCAAATTTTCATTATTTATTCTCACATTTTGTCTCACTTGAATATTTTTCTCTGAAAGCTTGGAAAATTTTCATGATTTGTTTTTATTTGGGGAGTGTTTAATTTAAAAGTAAGTTATTTAATGACTAATTCAACATATTAAAATTTTTATATAAATATTGTTTGTATGCCAGGTCTCATGACTACCATACAGTCTGAAAATTTAGTATTCAGCAGTCAGTACGTATGAACCATAAACTGTAACCAACAAAAGTTTTCTTGCTTGTACTAAATGGCAGATTTCAGATTGGAAATAAATATAAATGTGAATTTTTTCATTTGCATTATTATTATTGTTTATGAATGTTTTGAGGATTACTCAATAAATCAAATTTAAAATTGAGTTAAAATACTTTTTTTTTATTTTGTTAATAAAAAGTTTTTACTCATTAAAAAACAGATCCGATCCGTCAGCTGCGTTCAGATCGCGCATTCCGCCAGTAAGAGATTTAAGTCTGAAACTAATGGCATATACCATCTGCGTCGGGATGAATAAAAGTGACGTCATAAACAAGTTGAAATTTCCACTGAGAAAAATTCAAAATATTGCATAGATTTAGAGTTTTATGTGATGGCAATGATTGCCAAAAAGACAGGTATAAGTGGTGTAAGACGCAACTTATTCACCATTGGTAGTACAGGTGTAATCCCGCCGTACTAACTTTTAAACTCAGCTAACTGGATGGAGATCACTTCAAGCCTGTCACACTCTTCCCCTCCCTCTAAGCTATTCGTGTGGGCTTTCGGCTTTCCCGTATTTTAAGTGCCCCTTTGCTATACAGGTACTATGCACTTACAAATATTAATGCCTTCTCTGGGACTCGAAAGCAAGCCAGGAAGACTAGCAAGATGCAAGTGTGTTGCAGCAGGATTTTGTACCAAAACACATGGCCAGGAAAACTCAGAAATGGCTCGAGTTTCCTTTTTACTATGTCCCGCCTCATATGTAACCTCCAAATTCACTTGATTGCAATTCCGTAGACTATTATGTGTAGGATGCAGTTGAAAGAATCATTAATAAGACTGCCTGTAGTAATAAAGGTGAGTTGAGGAAGACAGTCTGCCAAGCATTCTCAAATTTGTTTCTTGAGCCTGTAAAACGTTCTTCTGTTCTTGCTACCGAGGCCAAATGAAGGCTAAAATTGATGACGAAGTTAGCTTCACTGAATAAATTCCTTCTATACAGTGGTAATTTATTCTCGCTTCTAGAATTTTCACTAAATTTTAAATTAGAACCGATGGATATGTTTTTCATAATGCATTTTCCACGCCAATTCTGCGCGCGCATCCTGTAGGCATGTGTGTATATTTTTATATATGTATATATTCATAAAAAATAGGCCTTTCCTCATGTATAATGCGAATACGAGCCGTTTTCCTTAGTAAGTTTTCTACGAAGGCATACAGCAGTGGGGAAACAAACAAAAAAAAAGAAACAAATTTTTCCCCTTTGCCCCATTATATTTAGAACTTAGCGGTTTACAGAATTGCGAATATCTAAGCTAGAAATTATTTTAATCGCTAATATTTATGTTAGCGCTAATATATATATATATCAGGGAAAAGAATCGTTAATATCTGGTATAGAAACTATTTGAACCAAATGAAACTGGTCTTTTTAAGATTTTGCATTTTTATAAGCATTCTTCAGAGCGTTTTTTAAGTTTCTTAACTTTGTTTTTCCTTAAAAGAAACAAGTTTACTTCTCTGTTATAAAAATATTCACAACATATTATGCATAAATAGCTGTTTACATCTTTGAAACGCGGTGAATATTACTACTTTTATAAATATCCATGAGATTATAAATCCTCGTGGGGAAATACTGAAAATGCATTTCAAGACTTTATTCACTTTATGCATATCAGTTAAATAGAGATTATATTTCAAGCTACCAGAAAGCTTACAGAGAGCTTACCTACAAATCTAATTATTTAAAAATATCAAAGAATATGTGAATGTTCTTTAATATGAACCCAAATCTCATATTTTTGCCTTTTGAATTAATGAGTTAATTATATTAATTAAACTGATATAAAATATATGCAATGTTTCCAAGCATGAAGCATTTACAGCCATATTGCTTGAAGCAAAGAATTTCAGCTTCGGATAAGAGAGCTAACCAAACTTTCAGGCATTTTACATTTACGAAGACATTTCTCTTTACAACTAAGATACCTTCCTACCTTCATCAACTATCCTTAAATGCTTTTACATAAATACCTCTGAATTACCTTTAGGCAACCCTCCGTAACAAGGATATAATATTTTTATTCTCTGTTAACTATTTTAAAGAAAAAAATGTACTTGAACTAAATTAATTTGCCTAATTAATTAGCTTGAAAAACCAGAGTTGTTTTCACGCATGAATTAACTAGCCATTTGTTGCGAGCTTAGTTTTTATTTAAAAGATCTCCCAATAGCATTAATATTAATAAACTGATTTTAAAATTGAGATTAGCTATTTTATGTGAGTTTATTGTTGAGCCGTTTATTTCATTTTCAAAAACATTATATACAATATATAATACAATTTTCAGTTCCTGCGTCAAATTTGCTATAGCTTTCTGACTCTTCATTTTTCATTCTTGTACTGGCTAAAGGAAGAGTTGATGCTGCAAATATAACTCACTATTCGTTAGCGATCTTTTTTCTCCTTGGTGCCTACAACAGCAAAAATTAGGAATTAATTTCATAAAAATCGTCGAGCACTCATGAAACTTAGGAAACTTTTTTTATCTGCAAAAGTTATTTCAAAGAATTATTGCTTTGCAGTTCATTTGATTATCAAATTTATTAACAATCTGTGGAAATCAAGAAAGAAGACAATGAAACCTAATATCCATAATGAACTCACATCTACGAAAAATAAAAAATATTTGATCATCCAAATTGGTTTGGAATATTTTATTACGACAAAGAGGCACATTTGTGAAGAAATTTGTTGGGGAAGCTGACCCGTATTTACGTTACACATGAGCAAAACCTTTTGCAGCGAGTTCGTTTAGTAATGGGAATAGGATGAGGGCCAAATAACTAATACATCTTGAGTTTACTCAACTGACCACTGGTCAAAATTTACCAGCGTCCTGTTACAAGGAAATTGTCGAAATAATTTTCCTCTGAATAATTTAGAAGAAGAAACGTTTAAAACAGTATAAGAAATAAATTAAAAATCTTCAAGGTACGAGAATAATAAAATTATCAGAGTTTGATAAATAGTAAGCAAACTATTTTTGCAAATTAATTTGCATATTAGCTTAGTGAAAAGACAGCTGTTAGACTGAGCTACTGTGAGAAACATTGTTTCTCATTTACGAGCTATGAGTATTTATTACCATTATTAATATTATCGTACCTGTTAAAGTCTCATGAAGCTCAGAATTTATGATCTCCGAAAAGCCATGCATTTTTATTTTGCCCCTGAATATGATACTATTCATATGTTAAATCAATTCGCCGATAAAATACTTTTCAGCGGCTGCGTAGATAGTCAAACGAAATGTTAGAAATGAGTATAACTGTGTGCAGTGTTTCACGGTTTTCAGTTGACAAGCGCATAATGAGATTGTTTGCCCTCAACCTAACAGACTTTTAACTTCCATACAAGAATTAGATTTTCAAAAGCAAAGGTTCACTGAACCTCTTTCAGGATAGGGAAATTTCGCTAGTAGTATATAAATAATAATTATGAAAGCCAAATAAAGTACGAAATTAAAAATTGATTCAAATATAAAGCAAAATTAATTTATAAAAAATTTTCCCACGAACTGTACTTGCCAACCAAGTGATCATATTTAACTTTAGAATGAGGTTCCATTTTGAGCCTTTATCGTTTTCGTAAATTTTAATCTATTGCCGCTAAGTAGGAGGCTCCAAGGACCCATACCTTGCCAGTTAAAAAATGAAGTTTCACTAATGTGCCTTGCAGTTTAGTGAGAAACTTGATGTACTTCTGAATATTTTCATCATTTTCAAGGAAAATACTGAGCGTACTTTGTCATAAATGAATTCGTCATATAGGAATTCATGAATAATTTCAGTGAATTAAATAATATATCTGTACAATGTTTCACACAAAAGTACAATTTTATTCCTAGGCCCGCAAGTCCAGACCAAACCAATAACGCACTAACGGTATGTTTGTAACCATGTCACTTACGACCCTGTCAATAAAAGGTTAATTTAAACGGTACGATAAATGCAGGTTTATGTAAAATAAAAATGCATCTAAATCAAAATTTTATTTCAGATTTACAATAGTTCCTCAAATCTTCATTTTAAGTTGGTTATGTACCTGTTCTGTCCTAAATATAGTAACTGCTTATAATAAACCACTCTAAACTGTGTCATTTCAAAACTAAGCTCTGTCGTATGATTTTTACGTAGTGCTAATGAGACAGTCACTTACGTAAAGCTTCGACCAATAGTAATTTCCAGTTTGAGAGCTAAACCTAAAAATGAATGAATGGGACAAATCATTCTGCACCTAAAACTCAATCATTCTTCACCGAACTTCCATCTTAAACAGTCGCTTTCGCTCCCTACTTCTTTGTCTATCTAGATTGCAAGCGCTGCTTTTCTTCCCCAGCATCATAAAAATGTAAAATTCAGGAAAGAGCTGACGAGCTTAACAGCAATTTATCAGTGACTGAAAAAAAAAAAAGTTTGTGAACGAAAATAAAAAAAAAGTATTAGATCGGCCATGACTGCAACTACTTCTTTATGCATCTATCTACATATTTTCAACATGCGAGTTATTTCATACATATATACAAAGCGAATATGAAATTAATTTAAATGAAATAATTCAAATATTTTCAATACTTTACAAACTACTGGTAATTTGTTTATATTATATTTCATTAAACACCAAAGTATTTTGCAAAAAATTGCGGATACTTAAATAAATAATGCAACATGAATTTACATATGTAGCTTCATTTTGCTATACTAATCTAATAAGTAGCCTTTGAGAAGAGAAAATTAGAATTTGTCCTTAGTTGAATTAATTTACTCTGAAATTTCATTTAAAAGGTAGATGTTTTAACTTAAATGAATAACGATAAAGACCCGGCACGAAGCACCTGTACTCAGCATTTAGTATGTTAATATCTTCACAGCTGACCTTCTTTTTCAGTGCTCAGTAAGAATACCAAGAATATGAATACTTTTAAGCAGGAGATTCGAATACTAGGACCTTCAAGTGCCATAATTTGATTTGCTAAAATTGAGTGTAAGGGCACTTTGCGAGTAGTTTTCTTTGTTAAAATAAGAAATAAGACATTAAAAGTAGATGGGTAGAAGAATGCGCAATTTCTATTCAAAATGCAGTCACGCCAACTAAACAATGAAAAAAATGTCAGATGTGACAGATAATAAAGTGCCGGTAGGAACCGGAACCCCCTTCCAAAAAATAGCCTTGGGGCTTTCCTGTCTTGTCGAACATGATGAGCGGTTACGACACTGGCAATGACACTTGATGCTGATGTCTCTCCCTCAGTCAGTTGAGTGACCTCTTCCGAGTCTGCCTATTCCTTTGCCCAATCTCCTCCCCTCTACGCTCCTTAGGCTTACGCGCTGTTAATTAATGAACCTCTAGATACGAGAACTAGGGACTGATTCATGCAGTTGCGATTCTAAATCTAGCCTACTCAAAAGGGAGGGGGAAAACGCAATATTAACAGACTTCCGTGTACAGTACATAGAGGAAGTGGCATCTGATGCTGCATCGCACCCATAAAGGGGCCACGCTGGGAGGATAGTATCAATTTCATTTAATTTAACTAGCTTTACCATTTTTCTATTCGATTTGGAGGGGATTCGAATGCAGAACAGCTGTTAGTTAATACATAAGGAGTTAATACTTACGTTTCAAGTTTAAATTAAAACATATAAACTACCATAAAAATAAAATAGATAAATGAAAAATATCCACAAATAATGAGTTAGGCATGTAAATTTAAATGAATATTTTATTCTAACGTGCTGTTGAAGTCCATCCCTCTCCATCTGAAATCTGTTGAAATATCAGATTATTGTTGTCTTAGATTAATGTCTTAGATTAAATGGATTTAAAATCGATATCAAAAAGCAGGTCATGTTTCATTAGTTACCACAAAGAGCATCTTGTATTAGAATAAATAAATAGAAAAAATATGTGTGGCGTAAATGCAGTTAGCTGATCAATATTTACTAATGTTTAACAATATTTTTGCCCGAAACATTGTGTACAGTGAAGATTTGATTTTTTGATTAACTTCATGAGTTGATTTAATTTGTTAACTTTACTGCTCATTGTTGAGCAAAGTCTGAGTTATGTAAAATAAAAGAATAAAATATAGATCCACCTTCGTTAAATGTTCGTTTAATATCATTTATTTATTATTTACTTTCGTTTAATCTTTGTTTCATGCCATCGCCAAAAGTCTCAAAATGCGCGTACAACTTTAAAGATCGATTTATTTTCCATTTTTTAATTCTGCTATTCTCATTCCTATGCAGTTCATATCGCAACGAGTTTCGCTCGTTTGCTCATTCGATTCGTTAGAGAATCGAGGGTTTACTATTTGCTCGTAAGGCAGATAATCTACGAATGCTTTGATGTAATAAAAAACTTATCTACTTAGTTCGTATTACTCACTAGCGTAGTTGGTTAGCAAATGAGCATGACGGTAAGTAAATAATGATAACTTCCGAAATATTCCACATACTATCCTTCAGAATGTTTCACGGATCACTGTTCATATCAAGGATGGTAAAAACTTTAAATTAAAATTATATGTCTAGTATTAAAAAAGTTTCAAACTCTTGCATTTCAAATGTTACCAAATTGAATTAAATGTAAGTAACTGATAATTTTTCAGGGCCATAAGATTTTAAAAGGTGAAAATCTTAAAATAAATTTTAAAAGCCATTTAATTATTGAAAAATCCTAAAATTCTAAATGTTTATTGAAGTACTTCTATTTCGCATATTTTCTTAATATAAACTAAAATAAAAATTTTTTTTTACTATGTTGAAGATGTTCTTGTCCCGTTTAAAATTCAATGTACGTCTTAATACTAACTTTTATTCTGTTTTATTAAATTTAAACAAAATATTCTGAGGAAAATACATAAGCGAAACTGGAAATAATTTCTTGAGAGCAGCTTGAGAAAAATGAAAATGGTTTTTGAATTGAGCATTTTATGGTTCTTTCCAGCAATTCCCTCGATTTTTCTTGCTTTGAGTTCGACTGACTGATAGGCTCAACTGCCTCATCCAGCGAAAGAGAAACTGAAAAATTGTTTGCAAATTTTTCAATTTATTTATATAGTGTTTATACGGCCTTTACTTATGCGGTTTGTATTAATCACAGCAGAAGCATTTCAAAGTTACGTATAGTACAACAGATTTTTTTGTATTCAAACATCGAAGGCAGCTTGCTGAAATATATTTAAAAGTCGACATTTGATTATATACGATAAAGCTAAAAAAACTTTTCAAAATGGTAAGGTTATCAACTTATAATTTTATTTAAATTTATATACATATAACTTGAACTTAAGTCATTATACTGCGGATGTGTGTATTATAATTTAAATGAGTAGTTAAAGTTCATAAATCAGTTTTTGCTTTCATCTGCAATTTTCTGAGCTCCAAAATTCAGTACAGCAAATATTCAGTTTGCATATAAATAGTAGGTTAATGGATTATTGTTGCATTCACTTACTGATACTGAAGTTCAAAAACATTTTCTATCATCATGGTATTTGTATTTCGTAAATAAAATCTTTAGTATAATATCAGGCATGAAACGAAAACTGAACTGATTCCTTTAGCATTCTTTCACAATCGGAGGGAAGGAGAAAGATTCAAGTTGAAGAAAACTTGAATAAATGTATAAAAGGCAATCCTTAAATAACTAAAAGTAAATAAAAATGAATAATTAAAAATAAATAAAAAAGTGGCATCTGATTTTAAAGCAATCTAAGCAATGATTATTATGAAGATTAAGAAGCAGAAATATTTTAGATCCCTTTTAAAATTTTAAAATCAGATTAACATCTAAAATGATCTCTATTTACTAGTTTACTTTAGTAAACAAAATTCGTTAATCTGATCAAGGTATACTTCATAGACAGAAAATATTAATCAGATTCTGAATTAAACTAATTTTAATCAAGAAAAAAGATGAAGTGTAATTGATTTTTTAATGAGAATGCAATTTTGTAAAACAAAATTAATTTTATTAAACAATTTAATTAGCAGTACTTTATTGAGTGTTTTTATAACTAAGTATGTCATTCATGAACATAAATTAGAATTATTTAATATTATTGGTAGTCATTACTAATTCAATAATATAAATGTATCAGAAACTTTTTTAATTCAGGACAAATAAATATATTTTGCACTGATATATTCGAAAATTACTATGATTCCTGACTAGAGAGATGTTCATACATCTAACTTTTGAGATAGGGTAGAGTAATGCGTGTTGAAGCATAATCAAATCCCATGCCAAAAAACTCATTATCTATCATCACAACATTCAGTGAAAGATTCGTCAGCCGAGGAGGATCTTCATTCACTTTAGGTTCCCAAAATGGGGTACATTTATACGATTCGCCACACCATTTATCGATCGTTCACCAGCCCTTGCATCTTCTGATTACACATGGAAACGGGAATGCTGCAAACTGAGGGCAGTACGTGTTCTTTGTTCAACATACTTACGCAGAAGAAAATACACATAGGTGCTTTAAATATAAATATAATGACAATTGCATACAATATGTATTTAAACAAGATTGTTTAATAAGTGTGTGTATGCAAAGTGAGAAAAAGGAATTAACAGACAAACTTAAAAATATGCGCACGTAGGAATATTAATAGAGGTTCACTTTCGAAGTGTTTAGACTGAACTCATAAAAAACGAGATTTGAGGAAAATAACTTTTTTACTAATTAGCTTTTAATATACCTCCCTTATAAGTCTATAACACTTTTCGCCGTATGACAGAGTTTCTGGATACCTCCGTAGTAACGAAGTGTTTGAATATTTCTTAATTAAATTTAACTCCCTCTTAAACCCTCCTAAATTTCTAAACTTGTTAAATGCTCGCTAAATGGTCTCTTTTAGGGGAGATGTATCTTTAGAAAGCAGGAAATAGATTTCAAGTGTCAAATCTGGAGAAAAAACGGGTTGGTTTAGAATAGTTTTAGTTTGATTGAAAACCCACATTTCTATTAATGATCAAACACCTGTAGGAAAATGCTTAACTGGAGCTGGTCTAATGCTAGTATAAAAATGGTTCACCATTCACCACTATAGCTTCTTAGAGAAAGACTTTTTTATGTTTTGGTAAATGTTTGTAGCTATTTATTTTCATTTCTCCCGTCACATGGTGAACAGTTCTTCGGTCTTCGGCTTTCCGGAGATATTTGGCCTGGTTTTCAACCGTTGCTCTAAGTCAACCTACAGATGTTCGATTGGCTTGAGATAAGGGCGCTGTGCCAGTGAATTCAGTCCATTCATTCCACTTTCCGCAAACTATTCGGTTATGGCCTTCGAATTATGAACGGATAATAGCAATGCCAAAAAGAGTAACGACCAGTTCCAGACTGTTGTCAGAGAGCAGGTAGCACAGGATTGTGTGATATTTTGAGGTCACAAGTAGACAAAGATCAAATTAAGAAAAAAAAACCTATGTCATGATACCTTCTCCAATCAATTTCACACTAAGAATCTTACACTTCGCTATATGACGTTCATCTGGCATTCGTCAAGTTCATAAAACCCCACTGGAATGCCAAAACGTATAGCATGATGCATTAGTTCACATGATACGTCTTCATTGTACTGGAATCCGCAAATGATATGCTTTGCACCTCTATAATCGATGGTGAGTATTTACTTTAGTGGACGGTGTTTTATGCGGTTCAGTTCTTCTCTGGAATCCAAGCACAAACACTTTTCAATGAACGGTACAAGCACTGAAATAACTTTCAAACGAGAGCTTTTGGCTACGGTTTCTAACGAAGTTTGTAGATTTGATTACGTCCGAGGCTCCGTAGGTCCCCATCTGTAATTTTTTTGGCTGCGTTAATCATAGTTGAGGTTTCGTAACTATTGTCGCTTCATCACTGCTTTACTGAAAGTTGTATATGGCACCTGGAACTCGTCAGAAGTTTCCCAGATTTAATGACTGAATCTTTGGGCATCGATAAGTGTCCTCTCTCATGATTCCATTCCGATATCTGTAGTTAGTACTCATTTCTAACAAGCACTCATGGTCTTTTTACAGGCTTGTGACATATGTGACACATGAATGACCTAAATTTCACTTTAAAGGGATATGCATCATTAATGGCAATACAGTGTAACTGCATTTTGCAACGAAACCTGTACTTAGCTGCAAATATCAGAATAAAGTGTTCCTTTTCAATTTCCTTCCATAGACGGACAGCATTTCAAAGAACTCGAAATGAGATATTTCTCTAACACAAACTATTCCATGACAATTTAGCTTGGCAAGAATGTTTTCATGGAGAGCTTCATTTGGGAAATCAGGTTTAAAACGTTACTCACGGAAGTATACACATCAAAACATATTAGGCTGAAGAATATCGAAACAGAGACGAACTACTAATTTTCAATGATCTCACTCATTTGACTTTTGAGAATACGTATGTATATATATATATATATACTCATTTCTGTAAAGTATACATCTTACGCATGGGTATATACATGTAAATGCTTCTGTTTGCGCTTAATTTGTAAGCTTATTGTAATTGAAACACTGTTTGTTGTAATTAAACGCTTTTAGACAAATGCTCATTATAAACTGTTTGACTGTTACAATTCATACAGAAATACAGATGAGGTACATGCATTATATGTTAATTTTTTAAACAAATATTTTAATTGTTTTGGTTGCTAAGAATTAAATTATCCTACTACATAGGTTGCCAATAAATTTTAAGTTTCTGCAGCTGACTCTTCTTTATTTTTCCCCGTTTGCTATATTATTTGCTCATTCTAATCTGTCGAAGACGATAATTTATTTCCCAAAGGCTGAAGTTATACGAATCAGTAAGTGAACAGCCCCTTTTCAGAATGCGATAACAGCCCCTTTCATGCTACACGTAACGATTTGTGGCATAGCGTTCACCAATACAGAGGACCATTTACATAAATACTATCATCGCTTTTGGGGTAAACATGCAACATAGCATGCCTATTCCTGTGTAATGCGTGTGGCAGTCGAAACATTTGAACAACACTTCTACAACGCCACATGTTGTCCTAGCCAAAATTTCCTTGTGTTTTACCAATAAATCGTTAGGATTTTTCCTCGGTGTCGCCACAAAGAGAAAGCGGTATTTTATTGACTGAAAAGGATTTCAGGTATATTAATACAGGCTGCTTTTAACATGCAGATTGGTTGACAGATAAGCTTTTTTGCGAGAAATACAGTGTAGCATTCAAATGAAGAAAGTGAATTGCTTCAAACGATGCTTTGATATCTAATGTAACCGAAAAGTCGAAAATTGGGAAATTTATTGACAGAATCTAAATTTTATTCTGCTTTCTTTTTAAATGGTTAGAAACTTTTATCATCCTATTATCTCTATTGGAGTCTTTATGATCTGGTTACATAGAATCTGTAGCTAACGATATCCAAGGGGAAGAGCAGATTTTGTCTAATTTTTGTTTACTAAACATGAAAATGACATTTAAAATTCTTTATTAGCTCAAGTTTTGAAGATTTATGATATTATACTTAATCAAAGTTTATGTTGTGATAATGAAATACGAAGTGCTTGTAGTTAGTACAAATATTCGTTTTTTCTTAATTTTTTTACATAAAACTTTATTTTGCGGAATTTTATTTTTTATTAATTTAAAAAATATAACTATTCTTTCAGTTTCATTGCAGTTTTCATCACACGTACCACAAATCCGTGAAGAAATTTTCCAAGTATCAAGGATAGAAGAAATACATGAAAATTTGCTGTCCAGCGTCAGAAAGGGGAAGAGTTTTATATAGAATAAAAAGAGTATTTGAAAAAAGATTTTATAAAATAAGCTTTTATCAAACTCATAAAGTAATTAATAAGCTAAAAGAAGAAATTATTTAGCATGTAGTTTAATCTGAAAAATAGATTAAATATATTCTTTTACAAAATGCTTACAAAATGCATCTACAATTTTATATTGCGCATAATAAAGCCTGGGACGTTCCTTAATAAATTAATAAATATATTGGCTTATAAATGAAACAATTCAATTTGATAATAGATTTCCTGGTACAGGAGCCTGCTCTTTTATTATTCATGATATAAAATTAAAGCTGAATTCTACTGAGAAAATTAGTCTAGGTTATTTTGATTATGCTTTAGCTGATGAACAGCAAATCTTCACCCAATTTTGATGAGCAGTATACTCTAAGGAATGAAATTCATGATTCCCAAGCCACATCCTGCCTTATTATCAACCACTCGGAAGAACTTAACGATATGTCGATAGATTTTAGATGACTCATTCCGCAAAACTCCTACAGTCACGAAGGTTAATATTTAAAGCCAAGGACAACAGAGTAGAAATCGACTTCTTCTTAATCTTAAGAACACTAATATTCTGAATCATACATCAAAACAGAGCTTTTGCGATGATAAAATTTATTTGCAAATATTTTCAATCATTTGATAAAGAATACTATGTTTAGTAAATAATTACTCTCTAAAGTCAATTTCTTTCTTTCTTTTTTCGGAATTTTACGGATTATATTTTTTATTTATGATACGAACAAATTTTAGTTCTTTTGTGCATTACCTTAAAATGCTATTTTGAAATTGAATTCAGTTTGTTTCCATGGCTCACGCTGCAAAATAAATCATTGTTTTCTTTTCATCCTTATTTTGTAATATAAGTTTCAAGTTTCAGAAAAAACGTTTTACATTATAATACGCAAAGGACTTCCTTTTTCCTTCCTGAAGAACTGCTAGTCATGCATCAAGTTAAATATTTCTGCTTATTCTTTGAACATTTAACAGTTAAAAACAATTAAAAGAGCAGAATTAACTGCTTGCTGCGTTATTAAGAATAAGGTTACGTCTTATTTCATAACAACATTCTAAATGATCAGATAAACTATAAAAAAGAGAGCATTTCATCTTTATTAAGAAACTGTAGGGCAAATGATCTCAGCTGCTCATTTTCTATTCAAATAAATACAATTTACTTTTTATTCTGACAAGGAGAACGCACGATTTGAGATTCAATGATTTCGCCCAATTGACAGAAGTCTTTAAAAGAACGTATCTGGAAATGCCCAGTACACATTTCTTTGCAATAAGCAAGCAACCGCAGTATTTAAGTTTCTTCACTTGTTATAATCTCTGATTTGGTTTTTAGTAATGCCTGTAGGAACTTGAAAATGAACTTCTGAATAAGTCAAGTAAAGAATGGTTAGAATCACCGACCACTCCATATGAGCGCTGGCATATTTTATCCCCCCCAAAAGACTGTGCAACTACAAGTAATTCATCTAGTGACCATGCCCTATCAAGTACTGAATAAACTATGTAAATTACTAACTGAAAGCTGACCTTTGGGTAGAATTCATATACTCTCATTTCGTCCTTATCGGAGTCCCAGAAATGTAAATAATTTGCGTGTAAAAAATTAAAGGTATTTATAGACTTTCAAATCCTCTTGTACTCATTTCAGTTACCGGGTGATAATTCGCCGATGCTTCTGAAAGCGGCTACAAGATCAGAAAATCATCTAAGCTCAGAGGCTATAAGATGCTCGAAAATTTTGCGGCTTCTTAGAGCACTCAGCTCCTCCCCAAGCGTAAGCGTAAAAATCCAGCTGATCAATCCATAGGTATAATGAGCTCAACCTGAATATATTGTTCTTCTTTTAGAGCTCGATAAGGTCAATATTTTCATAAAGCCATTAGTAAAAGTCCAGAATAGAGTTTATAGTAAAAGTCTAGGATATCATTTATAGTCCAGGATCATTCAGTTCAGGTAACTTCGTAATTGGTGTGGGTAGGAGACATCATCTTGCAATATGAAAGTGCTTCCTACTGGACTTGACTGAAAGAGGCTCATAAAATTTCCGGATATCTTTCTATAATTTGATGCAGTGAATTTAAAGAGTGCTACCCTCAGAATCACATATAGCCTCCGTCTTAAATGTCTGCTTGAGATACCCTGATAGGATGATATTGGGTGTATTATTCTGTCCATAGTAAATAACGCCCGGTACTGCATTGCAACTAGCACCCGGACACATCTGACAACACTACGTAATTTCACAAATTTTTCAGTTCATTCTACAGAATTTCATTCCCATTTTAAAGTTTTCATCTATAGCGGCGGAATCCATACTTCGAAACTGATTGTACATTTTGTAAACAACAGAAGAAATCATATTCAATCATTATGCAATGTCTCAATCATTCTGGGGCCTTCGAGTCAACTGAAGGCCTTCCGTCGCAGTTTATCCAGGTCTTATTTAAAAATAGTTATTTCGAATTGTTTACTTAAACGTATTACACTGAAATTTGACACTTCACACATAAATTTATTTGTCGCAAAATTCCGGTGTTTATAAACTACTTAAAGTTGCGCTGTAGAGGATTGCTGAGATTGACGATTTTGCATATTACCCTCTTACAACGGCCCATTTCGAAATACCTGTTCATATCATCTTGTCTAATTATATATCCAATATATAAACGACGCTTTACACACATGTGATGTTTTAATGGGTATACCACAAATTCGGAGTTGATCGCATTATTCTCAGATGAATTATTGTGAAATTCTTATCAGATGAATTCTTATTCAGATGAATTATAGTGAAATTTTTTGTGCGCCATTTAAGCTAGCGTAATAAATTATTAAGAGTGATAAAATCAATAATTAATTTTAAAAATTATTCTTCTAGAAGTATTAGCCCCCATTATTTTAAAATTCTTTGGAATTTAACACCCAAACATAAAATTGTCCATTTTCTTACTACTTTACGTAAGTTCCTAGGCTTCGCAAAAATCTTAGTGTCAAAAGCATAATCTATGTGTTCCGAGTCATATTTTTTAATAATTTCGTTGAGCTACATTAAAGTCTTTTAAAAACTAGAAGCATTTCAGGGAAAACTAACCAGTATTTTATAATTCGTAACTTATTTTTCGTGTTAGTATGTCTAAGTATGCATTTTCATTTCTAACACTAGCTGAGAATGTGTTTTCTGTCTCATAATAATATCCAGATATACTTCTAAATTTCATCCATTTTTACGTAACATATAAGAATCTCATGCAACAGATTCAAACTTTAAACATTAATCATTTTTTAACTTAGCAACAAACACTTAAGAGTTCATAAAAAATCTTAATCGAGAGTAAGAAATGAATAGGTGTTCTGTTCCAATGCGAATTTTTGCACTTGTCTCGTACCTTATTCGTGAGAAACAAATGGCGTATTTATTATCTGGAAATAAGGCAAGCCCTCGTGCGCATTTTCGTGGTGTAAATTGCTAGCACTTTCAGTTAGCACTTGTAAGATCCTGGTTTGAATGCCAGTTACAGCACAGTTGATTCTTCATTCCCCTACTCCGAACATCGAAATAGTCTCGACAAGATTCTGGCTAAATTAAAGAAAAGCTATCATGTATGTAATTTTAAAAAGGACAGTGGAATCTAGTTTTATTCTTCAAGGTACAGTAATTGAACTGAATTTCAAAATATTATAGTGCATAATTATTACAGGAGCTTGCATAATGCATAAAATTACATTTTTGTTAATTCTTATTAGCGGGCACCTAGGCAATTTAGGCTTGACCACTATTAAGGCTGGAAATGGTGGCGATGTTATTATGGAATATTAGGAGGGTCACCATTACCTCCTATGAAGGAGAGGAAAATGACAATCATGTTTCCTCCGGGATTTTCGAACCCGGGCACTTCGGTACCGCAGTAGGCTTCTCTAACCACACCGTATGGGAGACAAAAGATTAAAGGTGTTTTGTTAAAAATCAAAGGCGTTTTATTAAATTACATTAGTAATACAGCAAAAAATTACACTGCAGGCCATTAAAACTGCAGCATCAATAAAAAAGCATCCAACTAATCCTAAATTTACATGCTATGTAAATAACTAAAGCATAATACGTAATAAAAAATAATTTTTAAGAGAGGCGCCACAGCAACCTACAGTGCAAAGAGCCGGTCTTGTTCCCAAAATGATGTAGTATGTTGCAATACTTCCTCCCTCCTCACCACTTGCTTGCGTGGTGTAGTTGAAAACACATTCGGCTAGCATCGAGAGGTCCGAAGCTTAAATCGCGGCGAGCGCAATACTGATTTTTCGGTTTCCTGCGCTGAAATAAATCTAATGACTCTACAAGTGGCACCCGAACTAAAATGTGGTGTGCACTAATTCCTTACCACCTGAATTTGGCAACTTTGTCTCTTAACCTCCAGTCGCGCTTTAAATGTGGAAGATTGTGAGGAGTTTTCTCTTTCCTCAACGTGGGCCTTCGCACGTTGAGTTGGTACGTTGAATTGGAAGCACGTCCCGTTGGTACTGGAAGATCGGGAGTTCGAATCTCGGCGAAGCCATAGCTGGGTTTTCCTGTTCCCTGCTCCGAAATAAACCTGATGACTCTACAAGATTGTGACGAAGAACACAGCAGCTATGCGACTGATTTCAGGCTTTAATCGAGGAAGAATTGTGAGATCCGAGAACGTATATTTTACTACCGAGACTTCGATGCTAGATTTTGACAGAATCAGATTCGTATAAACAGAAAATGGCTTCCTTGTGTTAAGGAAGTAATAAATCAAGAATATGAGGGATCATGACGATTTCAACATAAAACGGAACAGGGAAGAAACATTTGGTTATGTTGTAAGAGATTTCTCAGTCGCATCAAATACCTTGACCTAAAAATTAGGGTCTATTGTTAAACCTCCATTGTCTGCATTTATATGGATATGTCTTCTGTAGAAGCAGATGATCTTTTCTAGGTGGTCATTGCTTCGGGCATCATTATTTCTCCAACACAGACATCTACTAGTGCAGTTGTACCAAGAAATTTACGCACAGAAGAACGACTAGCATAGCGATGGTTTTCAGACGAATCTCACCATTTTATGCATCTCCATAGTGGACGATTCTGAATGGAGCAGTATTGCGGTGGAAAGCTTAGTATGACATGTGTAACTAAGTGGCATATGGGATCCGAAACGGATGTTATGCCATAGGTGGCCAATGGGCCATTGCTCACGCTTCTTACGCATTGTCATAATATTGAACAGCCAGGGTCACATCACTGAGTTGGTGCAGCCTACAACAGGGCTTAGTCTCCTGGGAATCCTTATGGAAATTTACCAGTAGCACAGTGTACACCATATGTGACAAGAAACGTTCAACAGTACCTGAGTTACCGCCATGTACTAGTGTTACCACGACTTGTCGTTTACCGGATTTGTCGACATTTAAGTACATCTGGCCCATGATCATAAGAAGCCTAGCGTGTCTACGACAATGAATAAAATCATACGGAATTAGACAACTGTCCTATGTATTCTTCTGCTGAACAGGTTATTATATCTTCTGATGCTCTAAAGATCCATATGCAACTTCAGGTCAGTTTGTTTCAAGTATTTTTCATTCCTAAATACATCCCCTTCTTTATATCTTTCTCTGAAACTAGAAATGGGCGCTAAAATTCCTTACCGGTCTTGATTAACTGATTGAGAGTCATCCGGTCTCCCACCAGTCGCAGTCAGATGGGGAATTGTGATATAAGGCAGTAAGATTTTCTTCTCTGAGACTTCGTAGAGCAACGATTATCATATTAGTCCAACGCACCGAAGGCCATGTGTCCGAACGAAAGTTCGTTTTTTTTTTCCTTTCCACGCTATAGCCTTTGTAAAATTAATCACCATATCGAATGTGCCTTCGCTGGTGAACAAGAAAAGCATATACAACACACTTCTCCTCTCCAAGCCAACCCAGGTAGCAACAACTATTATCGCCTGAGGTTGCTACATGGTATGCCGGTTCTGTTGCAATCCACAAATCTAACATGGTTATTTTTGTGATCATTTCATCCTTGTAATACAAGTATGTTAATAGTATCTTCAGCAAATATGGTTTTCATTTCTTCTGGTCATTCCTGATATTGCCCTTTTAATAATCAAAAGCGAGAAGGGTAAAAAAGAAGCTTAATTTATCATTCTTTTTAAAGCCTTCTCTTAATATCCTTAGTGTCCCTGTCTTTAGTCTAATAACTGATTTAACCGAAAAAAAATTCAGTCGGAATCTGTAGCGAATGATGAGGCGTATTTCAGCCACATTAAACACAAATCTTGCGAAACTTTCAATTAAAGAAAGGCGATGCCTTTAGGATTTATTAAAGGATAAAGACAAAGTTTAAATATGCATATTAAACGGAATGAAAACCAATCATGAACCTGAAAGAGAAACTAATACTAAAGAAAACACATGTGGCTTGTCTTAATTTTACATCCCTATGGCGTTCTCACTGTTTGTGTCTCAAATTGAAGCTATGTAGAACGAGCTCATTATTTAACGTAAAGGGAGAGTACTTTCTATACATCCAAATACATGCTGGTTTTATTAAATTAAATAGTGTTAATATACATTTTAAGACAAAAATATTTATTTTTATATTAAATTAACATAATAAATGATAATTTAATTTTTAGCTGTATCCATAGATCAAGAAGTGTCTATGGCATAATGCGTAGGTATTAATCAAAAGCGGCTCTGGATGTGACTTTACTGGAACCAACATGAACCTGCCTGAGGGTGACCTTCATCTGGTGATGAAAGAAGAAGTGTGGATCATCTGGATTATGAGAAGATACAATGAGACACGGAAGCTTAGTTGCCTTACTGAAGAAGAAATCAAGAGTTCCTTAGCAGTGCCTTTCTTTGTGCTTCATTAAGAATGTGATAATAAAGAACAAACGCTTCATTCAAATTTTCCCTGTTAAAGTAGAGACTGAGTCAACGGAACTTAAACGTAGCTATTTAAGTTGACTTCAGTCACGATCTATGTAAATGTAAAAAAAAAAAAAAAAAACATAATTTCGTAATTTTTTTAAACTGTTCATATTTTTTCCATTACTTTGTGTTGATTTTTAAGTCTGCTTTTGTGTTAACTGAACTTTTACTCAAAAAAGTAGCTAAATATTTATTTATATTCTTACCAGAAGAAGTAAAGAACACGATTTATATAAATGTAAAAAAATGTAATTTCGTAATTTTTTAAACTTTTCATTTTTTTTCGTTATTTTGTATTGATTTCTAAGTCTGATTTTGTGTTAACTGAACCATTAAACTTTGACTTTCTCAAAAAAGTAACTAAATATTTATTTATATTCTTACCAGCAGAAGTAAAGAAATGGAAAATAAGCTAGCTCAGACGAAGTCCTTTTCAAATATTCGAGATAAGGACCAAATAATGTAAAATGTGGAGCAATATAATTTTTTTTTAAGTGTGTACTTATTACCCATTCTCCGACACCGTAGACATCGATGACAAACATTGAGCTTTCTCTTTATGCTTACCTAGTCCGTTGAAGTACAACGTCACGCGATTAATATGTTTAGATTGGTAAAACACGCAAATGCTTACATGTGAAAATAACTTTTGCTATCTTTAATAGTAACAGTAATGAGAAAATGCATAGATTAAAAATATCTTTCATATATATAATTTTTTAGACATATTTATTTTGTGCATACTTTATTATTAATCTTATGTAAAAAACGAACGAATTTTTTTTAAATTGAAAGAAAAAAAAATGTAATAGATGATAAATTTATTTCCGTTTCGCCCACGGGGGATAAAAGTGACGAGAGAGTGTTGGCAAGCATCTCATCTGTTCTCGCATGTTCTTTTTCTGTCAGTCACAGATAGCAATAGTCAGATAAATGCATCATGTGCTACAATCACTTTAATTCAATAACGTATTTCAGCTACTCTTAGTTCTTTCCCTCCCCCTCCTTCTCTTTTTCTTGCTATGTTGTTGCGTTCTATTCTGTAGGTGAAAACAGGAATTTTTCGAAAGTAATTTTAGAAAAAATAATGGAATACTTTGAAATCCAAAGGGATCCAACAAAGGGGATTCCCTCTTTGGATTCCAAGTTTGAATTCAAAAGAGGCTTAATTTATGGTGAAAGACTTTTTAGAGTGAAACATCTTTAAAAGTATAAATATTTAATGGGTCTGCCGATCTAGCCGTTGTAATGAAAATATACTTTTAAGCTTAAAATATAGACGCTACTTTCTTTTACTTACATGCAGGGATGTAAAAACGCAAACCATCTTATAAGGTATTTCTTCCCCCTTCTTCGCATGACTTCGTGGTGTAGTGGTCAGCACGCTGGGAGCGTATTCCAGAGGTCCGTCGTTCAAGTCCCGGCGAAGGCGTTGTACGTTTTTCATCTCTCCTGTTTCTAAATAACCTAATGACTCTACAAACGGAATAAAAGTACTATATATTAAGATCAATCCCAGCTGAGAATTAAGCAAGATAATTCTTTCCTCTGAGGCTCAGTTGGTAGTATAGCTATTACGAACGAAGTTGGGAATGGGCTGATTTAGTTCTAAGACATTAAAAATCCATAAAGTTTATTTAAAAGCAGATATTTTAATTTTGGATTGAATAAAATCTGTAATAATAATTCTTCCAATGTAAAATAAAGCACAGTTTTGTGACTCCTGAAACTAGACTTCTAATGGATTATAAAATGTTACGAATTACAAAATTTTTCTGCTGCAAATATTTACTACATATTGCGATTCCTTTTTATTGCGTGTATAAAAGTAGCAACCATCAATCGATTTTCAAGACTTATTCTTTGTTCTTTCACAACCAAACTAAAGCCCCAGACAAAATTCTCTACATGGGAAAAAAGGCGAAAAAAATTCTTCAGTTTAGCTGGTTCAAGACAAAGGAAAGTTTCCGTTGATCCCCACGCTGTATTTCCTTCAACAACAAATGTAGTGAAGAATTATTCAAGTAAATACTGCACAAGAAAACGCAGCATTTAGATTTGCAAAAATGTCCCCTACAAGCAGTTTAATGATACTCTAACATGCAATTATTACTCGAAACGCTTTTGTTATACTCCGACATAAACCCGGGGCTTGGAAGAAACATCTTATAACTATTAGCAGTTCGTGAGGAACATGTAAAAGATTAAGTATTTTAATTACTCCTTGGAAGGGATTTTCTTTCGAGCGGGGAAAGGAAGTTGGATTAGTTTGCTGGGTATGAGCGTGACCGGTGAATAGCATTTGTTTGCTCAAAGAGTAAAGAAAAACCTCTTTCTTGTACGTAATTAACAACTTAATAAACGTAGTTTTAGTAAACATCCAAAGACTAAGAAGCATAAATAAACGCCTTATATTTATTTAGGCAATTTTTTAAATCATGCTCTTTTTATCCCATTCTATATAGATGCATTATCTAAAGCAAAAGTAGGAAACAGAAAATTTCATTCTTCTTTATACATGAATTTATTTTAGAAGTATGTATATTGCATAGGTTATTTAAAAGGGTATCCTGATGTTTACTTAAATATGCTGATACCCATTTATAATATATTTAGTTAAAAAATTGTGCATTGAAAAAAACCAATGGATTAAGGACTTTTGCACTATAATGTACAATTTTAATACATGAAAAAAAATCGATTACGTATATAATGCACTTTTATTTGATTAAACTGCATACCATATTAAACATGCATGCAAAGGAGTTTCCCATCGGCAAAGGGCCTATGCATCGGTAGCATATTCTTGACGTATTTCTTTACTTTGTCTGCAAAAGAAGTTTCGAACATCTGCGTATGTGTGTAATCATATATATACTATATATGCGTATGTATGTATATATGAGTGTGAGTGCGCGTGCATTTGCAGAGTGATTAAAATGTATCTGGCAAAAATATACTGCATTCATTTTAAAAGAGCTACGAAACAGAATCATTATATGAATCTTGTATTTCTATTATTTGACTTTAATATTCAGTTCTGTCCATTGTTACAGTTTTTGTAGAGAAAGTGTAAAGACTAGAGAGTATCTAAAACAAGTGTAAGAATGAATATAGTCAAGCACTAACGTCAAAAAATAGAGAGAGAAGACTCCGATAATGATTTTGTATCGTACCAATCTCAAATTAAGAAATCAGAAGATTTTATAACTATCGAAATTCGCTCGGGAAATGACAGTTTACGTTTGCAGAATGCGTTTACCTATTGCTCAACAATGCTTCGTCTTTCTTTTTCACTTGATGTTTTATTACACATGCGCACATATACACACATATATACAAGATGGTTTTCACAGTTCAGAGGCCTTAGCAACATGTTCTAACAAATACGTATTAACGAAATTTGGAATATATAATATTTAAAACCTGGAAAGTAGAAATACGAAGAAACAAAAATAATTCAAGCTTTTGGCGCTAGGTAGCGCTTTCAACAAAAGTTTATTCTTAAAAGGAAACTATCAGACTGCAACACAAAATGTGAAAATAAGTTCAGTTATGTTTCGGTCTCATACTTAAGTTTTCCTAGGTTTCGTTAAATTAATCAATTATGGCAAAGCGTATGAGGGCTATTTGCCTAAATGAAGGAATGCCTTCGTGGAGGACTTTCTAAGAGTAACTGATTGATATTCACATTACACATGAGGAAAATCCCGAAAAACATCCAGCCCGTTCGATGCAAACCGCAAGTTGCAATTCAAATAAACTTTAAATTACTGCTTATTTGATTGCGATATAAGTTCTTGATTTTTATACTGGCGACATTTTGCCTTGACACTCATGTAGCCGAAGATAGACCATTGGTTCAAATCAATTTGACAAGTAAAGAATTTAATATTTAGTTACAGGTGAGGCAGCGACACAGTTATTAATCAATTAATGTCTGTGTAAAAAGCTTTTATATTTTTCAGAGCACAATGAACGGCATACGAATACATCTCGAAAAAAATAGCTTTAACCACTTAATTTTTTTTACAGTAAAATCATTTTTTTTTTACCTTTCTTGCTTACTATCAAACAAGAAAGAAATATTTAATTCGAATTTTATTTGTATTAAACTTTAACACAAATTTCAGATTGATGTAGCAAAATCAGATGAATTTTTTGCATTCTCTCACATGCAGAGTCATGAAACCCAAAATACCGTTTTAGGACTAACTTCATTTTTCTCAGAGTGGACGAGGCACACATGTTTATATTTTTCGAGGAATGTGTTAAACTATGCAGGTTCCTTTCTTTTTCTACGCTTAGCACCCTGCCACTGTTTCCTCAACTTTTAAAGTCCTGCTCTATAATTTAGTTCCGGATCCATTACTGTGACGTCACTGGAGTAAAGCACTCGAACCATCTATCATTCCAACACTACCGCCTACTTTTCTTAAAGCGAAGCCTTTTATTTGAAATTTTCTTGAGAGGAAGCTTTATAAAAAAAAAGCAGGTTATCGAGGGACAAATGGCCTTTTTTTTCCATTACAACTGGAGGTGTACAAACTTTAAGACTTCCCACTAGTTTGTGATCGATGGGAGGTTCTACTTAAAATGACAATAGGATAGTTTCCTTCTTTACCATTTTTAAGTGAGGAAGGAAGCTTTGTCCATCGTTTTCTGCATAAATAATTCTCATTGTTAAATTTTGGTAGGGCAGTAATTTTCGATTCATATAGTTTTTAAAGAAAACTGATAAGAAAAGTCTGCTCAATTAAAAATCGAGATTTACAAATGAAATTATTTTGTAAGTGTAGTTCGATAATAAGGGAACAGGGATATAGCTTTTGACTGTTAACGCATAAACAATTGCCATTGTCAAGTTATGGCAAAGCGAAAGATTTATTTCTAGCTAAAAGAATAAGTAGCGTAAGTTATTCAGATTAAGAAATAAGTTACAGATGTTACATCCTGAAGATTTTCTCTTTCTCCAACACACTACTCACTCATCATTATTAGCAGAAGCATTCATTAAGTTCTGAATTATGTATTACTTACAGAAAAAAAAATCCATTAACTCATTGCCATCTATCAACAGCAGCGGCTTCACAAAAATTTAATAATGGGAACTTAATACCTATTTTAAAAACTGAACGAACTTCTTTGCCATTTAACAACAACACTTAATGAGTGATTTTTTTCCCACAACTATTTCAAAATTCTTTTTAACGTGGTGGGACATATTTTCAAGAAATTTCTTTTCTTTCCCAAGAAACTGGTTCACATTTACATTACAAATGGAGAAATACCACGAAAAAACCCATGCAAACCGCCCTTTCTCCCAAATTCGAACCTGGATCGAAATACCAGTGTTCCGCTTATAAGGTATTTTTCCCGCTTTCTTCACATGCCTTTGTGGTGTAGTGATCAGCGCGCTCGACGCGTATTCGAGAGGTCCGTGGTTCGAGACCCGCCGAGGGCACTGCTGATTTTTTCAAGTCTCCTGGTTTCAAAAAATACCTAATCTCTCTACAGTGGCGCTCGAACTAAAAGGGTGGTGGATGATGATTCTCCACCACCAGGGTTTGGCGATTGAGGTCTTTAATCCCCAGTCGCCCTTTAAAAGGGGGTTTATATAAGGTGTTTCTCCTTCCTTCTTCGCATGACTTCGGGGAGTAGTGGTCAGCACGCTCGACGCATATTCGGAAGGTCCGTGGTTCGAGTGTCGGCGAGAGCATTGTTCTTTTTTCAAGTCTCCTGCTTTCAAAAAATACCTTATGTCTCTACAAGCTTCATGATCCATTCGGCCACTTCTGGAGAAAAAAATTAATTAGGTCCAAATTTTAACGCTTCCAGGTTCTAAGTGGACAAACAGAAGTCTTGACATAAGCATTCATTTTTCAACCTTTCTTGTTTCCTACACTTTTGAAAATTCTTCAAAATAGTTTCTGCAAAAGATTTAAGAGGGACCAATGAATGATCTTATATTCGTATAATTTAATTTTTCGGGCTTCATCTCTTTTGACAGACGATCGACTAATAACTTCAAAATTAGAAAATTTGCATCATGGTCGCTTTCGTGGTTTTTCCTAAGTGTGACATGGATACGAACCAGTTTCCCTTGGAAAATCCTCAACGTAGACATCCGTTCTTTTAGACAGATAGTCTTAGCGTGTTTTGTTGTATTGAAATAAAAAGCAAAAAGAAAATATCATAAGATTAAAATGTATGCTAAATGTTAGAATAGCTCATTGTGAATTGTCTTTGAATTCCAGGATCCGAATTAATCTTTGAAACTGTCCTTCCTACGAAAGTAGTAGAAAGAATAAAACGGTGAACATGACAAAATAATATAAAGTGCCTCCATACGAGATTGTTTATTTTTTATTCCTTTCTTTTCATTTTCTCACTCCGTGATCCCCCCTCCAAAATTTTGTAAGAATTCTAAGTAAAATAAAATCTTAATGCGTATTAGAAGTACTTGCAGAAACTAAAAATTTCTTTCCAAAATCTGATTTGGAACTAATCGATTTGACCTACACTATAAATATGATTTGGTTTTTTTATTTTAATTACGTCAAAGCACGCGAGGGTTATTTGCCTAAAGGGAACGATGTTTTCTTGGAGTACTTTCTAAGGGAAACTGGCTCTTATCCAACTTACACGTGACATAATTAATATGATTGTGAAAAACTGCAGAATAAACGTTAATGTGGACTAATATTGTTTCATGAAAGATTTGGTGAGTTAAAGTAACAGCGTTTTGACTATATTAGATGTTAAGACATATTTCACCTTTAACTATTACAGTAGCATTATTTAATACTTAAGTATAATCAGAACAAAAGCTAAGAAGCATACAGGAAGTACATTACTTTAGAATTTCAGTACCTTGCAGGCTTACTTCTAAGGCTAAATTTCTTATTCTAAATGTAAGTCTTAAATTTTAATCCTGTATGTTAGATAAAAGGTAGAAAGCGGAAGCGTAATTTCGGAAGGGAATACATAACAGTGTTCTACAATACTTGTGAATTTTTACTGAGCGTCTGTCTTACATGAGTAAATATCTTATATGATTGGTTTGATCAAAAAACTAATAAATATGCATAATACGTAGCTGAACTCAGGATAATATTATTATTATGCTTATTTTTGAGAAATTTTAAAGCAGATTTTTAATATTGTATCTTTTAAAAGATCGTTAAAATTCTTTTTAACTAATTTAATTTAATTCTTTTATCCTCAAAAGTAATATATTTTTAAGGTATATTATTTTTTTTCTGGGATACCTACCCAAACCTCTAATTTTCTATTTCTCTTATTTTCTATGTCTCAAACAATAACTTCTCTCGAGTTCAGTGCTTCCCCAATATCTACGAAGTCCTTTTCTTCGGAGAAGATAAACCTTTTCTAATCACAGAAAATGGCCGCACAAACCATCGGAGAAATGTGTGCAGGGCAATTCCTACCAGCGCAGAATATTATTTGTTACAGGTCATTACACAGATGAGAATTTAAAAAGTGAACGAAAATAATAATAAAGAAAAGTACGGTTGTCGCCAGAAAGTATCGGCGTTGGCCACATATCATCAAATACGCATAACAATAACAAAAACTACCAATGAATGAATGTTAAAAAAGTACGAAGCAAAAAATCAGCAGTTAAATGTGGTGCTTGAGAGTAACTTGGCAAGGGGAGGTGTTTTCTGCGTTCCTCTCCATTAAGCATTTCTCCATCCTTGAAGCAACCTGCTAAAGACCCAGACCCTCTCCGGCTGTGGTCATTAAGTACGAGCAGATGCAATGCTATCTTTCCGCTTTGGCCCTGCTCTGTATTCGAAGACCGTTCCAAAAATAATTAAACACTTTTCAGTGTCAGCGTAGCACTTGACCAGAAAGGGGAAAATATGCCTTTACGAAACAAGACCAATACCAGGTGGAAAGTTTTGCATATAATAAATAGTCCTATCACTGCGTCGAAATTAAACTCACCTATCTTGAATAAAATAAAATATACATGTAAGTTAAAAAAAATTGTAAACACTTAAGAAACTGAGATTTTGGATGTAGTTTTATTTAGAGTTAGTTAGGATTTGGCTGCTATATGTAAGATTAAGGAAGGCTACTTCCAGTTAAACGCTTCGATATTAAAAGTCTGTATCAAAATATTTATGATCTCTATTGAAAGATAACTGAACTTTGAACTTAAATATTTTTTTTCTCATTTAATTGCCTTTCAAACAGAAACGACGTTAAGGAAAAGTAACTTGAAATCCAAAACTTTAACTCATCGAAGAAGAGTTTACAATCATACATTTTTAAAAAAATCCACAGATATATTTCTTTCTTTTCAGATTTAAAAAAAAATTACTAACTGGCCAAACTAAAGCTTTACTGTTGAATTAATAATACTTTAACTCAAAAAGAAATTCAGTTTTATAAGCCACGGTGTTTTTTTTCTCTGCATTTGTTTTCAAACCTAAAATGGTATAAGCAGAAAAGTATCCAAACATAAATGCATATATATATATAGAGAGAGAGACTACCGCTATTCAATTTTATATTGGGTTAGTGAACAAAAGTATTAGAAATTTTGCAACTATTATAAAAGCCAAGACACAAACATCTATTTCATTTATGGTACCAAATAAGGATTGTTAGAAAATTTTAATAAGAGCAGAAAAAACATTTCTTAGATGATTCACTTTCTGACGCTGATGAAAAACGTCCTTTTACACTGTCTAAAATAAATTTAAAATCTTATGCATCTTACATTAGTAACAAAGTGCCATCGGGTCTCTAATTTTTACGTAGAATGAATTTTGATAATAATTTTTATTCGTTACGAATATGACTTAACTGCTAATTGAAAGTCGTAACAGATTTCCGATGCATTAAAAAAATAGCAACCTGTTAGGAATTTGTTGGGATATTAATCTGTTAGGAAAAGCACCAAAGTGCTACCTGCCTAAGGGAATTGCTAAGGAAACACTGGATCATAATCACAAAAAGAGGGAAATTTTAGATTAGGTCATTAGGTTATTTTGAAGAGAGAGACATAAAAAATGTGAAAGGCTGTCGCCGAGAATCGAACCTGGGCCTCACGAATACGAGCCAAGTGTTGTACCGTTACATCACGAAGGCATATTGGAAGGATGGAGAACTCTTCTTTTTAAAAGGTGCCTGTGGTGAGGAGTCCTAATCGAAAATTCTTGGTGGTGACGAATTATTACCAAGATGGTTCAATTGCCGTCCACTACCTTTTTTGTTCGGGAGCGACTGTAGAGTCATTAGGTTATTTAGAAGCAGGAGACATGAAAAATGTGCAATGCACTCACCGAGACTCGAACCTGGACCTCTGAAATACGCGCCGAGTGTTCTACCGTTACACCACAAGGGTTTGCTGGAAGGAGGGAGCAAATACCTTATATGTATTCCAATAGTTTTTATAGGTGTTTTAAAAATTGAATGAGGGGGAATCTATAAATTCTGAAACAGGTCTTTCACTAACTCTTTTCTCATTTCATGATTTTATTCAGTTACATTTCTAAAATGCTCAGTTTGATATGCTGAAAGTTAGGGCAAAAATATTTATATAAAGAATAATTGTACGAAATTAGAAATTGCAAAGCATGTCACATTAATTAACAGGATCGATAAATATTTTATAAGATATTGCAGGAAAGCTAGTTGAAAATTTAATTTCATAAACATGACAGAAAATTTTATTTTGAAAACCCGACACCTTTCTTTAGAAATGATACTAGTAACTTTTCCGAATTTCTTCCATGAAATAAAAGGAGAAGAATAGCAAATTCTTAAATCCGAAAGCGAGGGGAAATAGATAAGCCTCTTTGCAGAATGTTTAAGAACCACTAATGATTATTTTTAATAAAAATGTTTGCTAGTTTGTTTTCTTTTTAAAATGGGACCGTAATTAATTAAACCGGTATCAGGATGAATTGAAACACTTACTGTTGTAGCACATTAAGGAAAGGAAGAATTATTGAATCTTATACACATCTTTGGTAAGATTCGAAAAGATGTGTGGCAGAACCATTTAATTTGAATTTATTTAACGTTACTCATGTTTAACCAAAATGAACTTGAAAGAAATCGATTTTTTTCACAATAAATATAAAAATATATCAGTCAGCTTTATTTTTCTTCTATATAGAACAAATATCGAGAGGAATACTATTAATCTTTACGTAGAATAAAATAAGAAATATAGTTGGAAAGTTCGGATTAAAAATAACAACCAATAGTTCAAGCTTCTCTACACTCTCCCGCATTTCTTTTGAAAGCTAAGAAGTAGGGGGGGGTGAACGCAAAATTTTTTTTTAATTAAAAGCTATCTGATATTTTGAAATCTCTTAGTTCCGTTATACATAAACATTATTTTTAAGAACATCACTTTTCAATTAATCTTATTATCAAAAGAATTTTTTTCACTCATAACTAAATTCATTACTTTGAATTTGGAAGAAACATTCTCAATGAAAACAATTGCTCTTAATGCAAGAAACATAGTAAAAAATTGTCAATGGAAACTAAAATAATAAGAAAACGCATTAAAAATAAATGGGAATTTCTGTTCTTAAGGGGGTTTTAAGACTGAATTTATGTCCTCTGTTTGCGCATTGCGCAAAATTCATCTGTTTTATCATTTTGAGTATTCCAGAAAATCGAGAAAGGTGTTTTGATAGCTGCAATCTTCAAATAGCATTCATACACGAATGGTTTCACTTGAAGGATTTCAGAGAAATTCCAAAGCTTTCATTTCGAAGCTATGTGAATAATTAAAAGGAAAGGAGGAATACCACAGCCACACGAAAGTCGTCTTTATCAAAATAGTTGAAAGGGAACCAAAATGGTTAATGGGGGATAGAAATTCATTGGCGTGTATTACGAAAAAGCAATGTCGAGACAAATTCGTTATGACAAGGCCTTATGCAGTGCTGGCACGCTATTGACACATTAGGACACCGCCGCTAGTTGGACAATGTCGTCTCAATGATACGGCATTTGCTTTTATTTTTCTACCTTTTGTTATTTGATGTTTGTGGATGTTCGTGAGGTTGTTGCTGAAGGAGAGAGCGTATAACATATGTCAGTAAACGATTCGCATTTGCTGCAGAAGTTTCGAAGCTAAAGTTACAAAAATAAAACATGTAATACAAAATTAAAGCTTTGTTGGAATGTTTTGTCCTATTTATCCACAAGATCGAATTTTTCTAAGCTTACAAGCTACAATAAAAAATGCTTGTTTTAAGTAAACAAACGTTACGAAACTGCAGTTAAATCATTATTATGTACCCTATTTTAAGTTCAGCATAATTTTGACACAACTACAGGAAAAAGAAAAAAAAAAGAAAAGAAGCATTCGTCTTTGATTAAGCATTGATGACTCTCACATTAACTTATAATGTACTTCGTTTGCGCCTTAACATCGGAATTGCGTATCATTATGCCGCTCCGCCACTCCGACAATGCATTCGTTTTTTTCCCCCAGCTTGAATACTCTAGGTATTCATCAAGGGTAGTAACAGCGTATGGTAATCTCATTCTGTGGATGCACCTCTTTAAAACAGAAGAATCCTTTATAGATCCTCGTTATCTTAATGACAACAATTACTTACTGTCAAAAGAACCCACCCTACGGAAGCTTAGGATCGTTCAAACTAATGACATTTGCCATTGTACTTTTGCACCTTGGCCGTGGCTTCCTATTCTGATGATTGGAAAGCCATGTTTCACTCTTCACACTTTCATATTTTTCTTGGATACTTGATAAATTTGGAAAACCACTTGGGGTATATGAATAACTGAACAGTCGGAGTTTGATTTAGACTGCAAGGCGAACTGGACTTGGCCCTAATCGATAGAATTATTTAGCGTTTGCTTGATAAATGGGAGAAGGAATGTAAAGCGTTCTTAAGTACACTTTTATAGTCCCTACACACACATTTAAATGCGTCAAAATGTTTTAATTTAGGAATCACCGCAAATTTTTCTCATACGCTTTGTAATATAAAAGAATCAGTCCAATAAATTAAATTGAATGCAATCCGAAACTCGTATTTAGGATTTTATTAGAAAATGGATATCTCATGAATTCACTTGTTTGGGACATTGGAATTTCTGCTGTATTATTTTCATAAGCCTGCTGCAATGAATATTGAAATCAGAACATAAGGAATGATTTCATTCCTTTGTGCATATTTTCGGGGTGTAAGTAATTAGTACGCCTAACTAGAAACTGAAAGTTCCGTGGTTTGAGTCTTGGCGAGGTCATAACTGATTCACTAAGCTTTCAAGCTTCAAAAACCATAATAATCTCTTCTAGAACTGTACAGCTAGTGCGGCGAGACTATATCTGTACGACCAACGGGGAAATTCTGGTGTTATGCCCAGTTCCACCTATACCTAGCTAGGAGGTGTAGTAAAGAAGTTTATAATTATTTACTTTTTTTTGGGGGGGGCAATGAGTCAAAGGAAAGTTTAGTAAATTAAAAATGAAAGAAGCTTGTCTTTACTTATTCTCATATTTTGCCCCGCCCAAATGCTTTCGTTATATTTTACTGGTTATTCAACATATAAGAAATATTTGAAATAAGAAGTCAGTTGGAAACTTTAATATTTAACGACCAATATGTTAGAATTACAAAATGTAACCTCAACAGGAATTTCTCGTAGCTAGTTTAGTTTGATTTATTTAACTATGGCAGAGTACGCAAGGGCTATCTGCCTAAGGGGAGGGATGTCTTCGTGGAGGACTTTCTAAGAGTAAGTTGCTCGTATCCGAGTTACACATAAAGAAAACCTCGAAAATATCCTCGAAGCCAGCCCGTTCGCCGGGTTTAGAACCCAGGCCGGAACTACCAGTGATCAACGACTTTACAGCTCGGCCGCCAGTGGACCCTTCTTTTAGGTAGTAACTTTTAGATTCCAGGCAGAATATATATCGAGACTTTTTCTTTCCATCATTATCTGTACCGTTTTAAAGAATATTTAAAATATAAAATTTCAAATTAGTTAAAATATTTTGCTCTGCTGAAGAATTTCTGCCCGTCAGCTGTTTTCAGATCGTGTATTCGGTCCCCATGCATTTTGTCATTGAGATTTCTGCATTAACGTCCCAGGCGGCATGCCCCGAAAAATATACGTATAATTTTGGTAAAAAAAGGGTGTGGTTCTTTTTTGCACGCTATTTTTACGAATAAAAAAAAACTGAAGATACTATCGACTCTTCATTGTATTTTATGTACGTTATTTTTACGAAAATTATACGAAACGAAATATGCTGATAAAGCTGTCGACAACATAGTACATTTCATTCGTTTGATTCAGAGTATCTGCTGTTTTATTTCTCATTTTACAGTTCCCCCCCCCTTCGAACAAAAAAAAAGGAAGTACTTGCAAAAATAGAGGTTTTTTAATGAGTTTTAATTCCATATACTAATATTATTATTTAATCATAATAATAATAATAACTCTACAAAATTCCAAGCTGAATCCTGATACTTTACATAAATTTCAAATCAAATGAGACTAAATTTTTTTCATTTTGTTTAATATACGGGAAAATGATATAGTGATTTTAATAGCTTTTATATGAGGAAAAAATAAATAAATAATGTAAATAAATAATTATATTTTATATTTTTCTTGAAACAGTTAAGGGCATTTTTAATATGGAGATCTTCAGAATAAGTACAACGTTCCGGTTAAATGAACTCAAAATTTACGTGTTTAATTTTACGCTAATTTTTCAAAATTACCCCTTTTACGATTAAACACTGAGCATGCGCATAGACAGACATTTCTAATTTTCGTAGAAAAATTGAATTATTACTTTACTACAGAGGTGCTGTAAATAGAAATTTATACAATGCAAAAATAAATTTATTTCATATGCTAATTTAGAGGGTTTCTTAATATGTTTAATATAAAGAATAAAAAGGCTTTGTATTTCTTGTTCACTGACCAATGGCAAAGCCGAAAATTCTACTTCTGGCGGTGTGGCGGAATATTTGTCAAGTTAGTAATGGCGACGTTGCTACGAAGAATATGTATTGGCTGCTATTTCAGATCTGGTATTACAGTATTATTTGAAGAAAGTAGTGAAAATTTTATATTTTCAGTGTTTAATATTCATGCTTTCGTCACCTGTGTAAAATTTTATATTTTCAGTGTTTAATATTCATGCTTTCGTCACCTGTGTAAAATTTTACGAATAGATTCACTCGAGGAAATGTGATTTTCTTAAACCATGTGTTGTTCTTTTGTGAACGTGCCGAATCATTCATTTTCAGCATTTGGTACTGTTAATGACATAAAATACCATCAATAAATTGAAAACTTCCTGTTTTGCACTTGTGTTTTTCTCACTGTTTGTGTGTTTCCCACTTTCTTATAGTTATATTGTTTTTTACTCAAGCATTTTAATATTTATCTTAAAACATACTGTAATTGAGCAGGAAATAGCCTAATGGAAAAAGAAAGGCAATTTCAAGGTGATTAATTGTTCAAAAATCTGTTCTAAAAAATGCATACACTAATTGCCCTTAAAATATCTACCTTATGATAAAAAATAAAGCATGTAACTTTCATTTATTTATGAAATTCACATTTTTTATTTATTCAGAATTTTCCCTAAAATAATTTAATTTTTAATTGAATTGAATTTAGTTTTATAAATTTGCCTTAATATATAATCTTTAACTCGGAGATATTGTGCTATTAAAAAATGAAATTTTATGTGATAAAACACAGGTGCTTTTGCTGCATATCGTGTTCATTTTTTATACTGAATTTTCATGCACTTGTAATTACTGAAATATATAAAGTTTTCTTTAAGTCCTTCACGAATGCATTCCTTTTTTGTTAGTTTAATTTGTTTGATTTTTGCTGCTTCAAATGATCTGCCATAATTAAAGAAAGAAAATAAATTCAAGTAAGAATGCTTGCTTTCCTTTAAGTTTTAAATAAATTAATAGATTAATTGCTATTTATTGCAGCTTCAGGTTTCTCTATACATAATATTTCAAGCAAAAAACTTGGTGGTTATTTCGATTATTAGAACTGCAGGAAAATATTCTTTGAAAAGTTAGTATTTGATCTAATATACTTTAAATTATTTGAATTATATTTTGTTAAGTATTTTCATGTAGCAAATGGAAATCATAAATATGCAGAAATGCTTATATAAAATCAAGAAATTGCTGATATTTTTATTTTTTTCCCTTGTAAATTAAAAAAAATAATAATATTACAGTCTGGTGAGTCAATGTCCTGCTGAGTTGTAGTAAACAGGATATCCAGTGTGCTAGACCATCAAAGAGAGAGATTTGGGATTTTCAATAACGTACCTACCATTACGATTTCATACGAAACAAATGCACCATTAACGATTTCATTGTTATTGAACCATTACGATTTCATTGTTATTGATACGAAACAAACATACCACCACAATTTCATAATTACTGAAACCGTAATGGTATATTTGGTTGAATCAATACTGTTTGTTTATGAATAGGACCAAAATAAATTCTAATAAGCTAAGAAATGACTTATTTTCTATTAATTATGAAATGTAAATAATGTAACCAAACTATTTTCTTCATAGTATTTCACTAAGCATTAATAGTGCAGTATGAGATTCCAAAAAAATGAAACATTTCAGGAATTTTCACTCAGTATATCTTGATGATATGTAAAATCATGTTGTTAAACGGAATATTATTTTTGCACAGGAAAGTAATTCTATTGATCTAACATCCGCATGAATCAAACTTTTTTAAGAATGATTACAGTTTCTAAGCTAACTTAAAATTTTCACATTTTGAAAATATACCTATCATATAGTATTAGTTTTCCATGGAACAGAAATCAGTATCAATAGAAAAGGCGGTAAAAATATTCAGTTAATGGAGGATGATAATATAAATGAGAATGTCAGGATATAGTTTCAGTAGGAAATGAAACTATGATTTCAGACCTTGAGAAAAATAATGAAACTGAATTTTTGGATAGTGAAGATGAAATTCTCTGCATCTAAAAAAAACTCTGATTAATATAAAGCCTATAGATACATGTTTTGCAACAGAACTATAATGAACTATTTGTATTAAGTATGTGGAAAATGCATGCTTAAAGTACTTTTATTTTCTAAAAATATTCTGCATGGTTATTTTTTGCAAGGAAAAAAAATAAAGTTAAAAAAGTAGCTAATAGCTGTTATTTATTTATTATTTAAAAATTAAATTGAAAATAATAAACTAGTTTTCAAGAATGGAGTAAAACTAGATTTGCATTCAACTCTGGTAATATGAGCTTATGATGTTTTGATATAACTAATATGAATTTTTTGCTTAAGTATAATAATTTAAAATATTTGGTAGAGAACGAAGCTTAGAACGTTTGTGATACATTACTGCCACTAAGTCGTGTTGGATCCATTGTAAGGCAATTTTCTGTTCTACATTAACTCAGTTAACCGTTATATCCTGTTACAGATATATTTTTATATTACTAAAATAGTGAATTTATGAAAACTATAAGAAAAATGCAAAATATTAGTTAAAAATGACCAAAGTAAAGTCTAATTGAATTTAATAAGTTGGAAATGCTGTCTGTCTTTCAACGAGTTAAAAAAATAACTTCAAATAAAATTTCTTTTTTCAGTTTCTATGTTATTTGTTTATTATTATTGCAATCTAATTTATCATATTTATTCACATATTCCATCCCTTTTTTCACTAATATATATTATGTATTTCAGCAATATTATTTTTACCTACACAAATACTTTACTATTTGTGCATACAATATACATTGTAACCATAAATCAGTTTCTAAATCATATGCTCAGAAAATTAAGGAAGAAAGTACAGTGGAAATATACAGGTAAATTGTGGCATTTAGTGTTATTTAAGTCTGCTTCTAATATTTATACTAGAATGCAAAAATTACCAAATACTGTACATCAGGTGAAAGACGGAGAGTCATCATTCCTTATTACCAAATACTATTAGCTCAAAAAGTGAAAAGTTCCTTTGCGCCCAAGTGCTTAAAGCCTCTCAGAACTGGTACTGTGACCTAGCTTCTATTCCTCGTAAATAGTTCAGCTGCATGGAGTTGGCTCAGTTTCTGCCATGTGTAATGTAAACATGATTAGCTTCTTTTAAGTATATCCTTCATAAAACTATTCATAAAACTTCATAAAACTAAAATGTGAAAGATTTCTTTCACATTTTGCCTTAATTGAGTCATCCTAATTAAGAATTTATTAAAATTAATATGTTAAACTAGAACTTGGTAACTATTAAAATGTATAATTTTACTGACACTGTTGTGCTTCAATTATTGTATATTTAATTCCTTTTAAGTATGTGTAAGCAATTCCATATACAGAATTATGTTTTGGATATCTACACTCATGTCCATAAATTAGGGTTAATTCAGAATCACACGGAAATCGAACTCTGAAGTAAAAATTTAACCTGTAGAATTATCGAATACACCTTCAAGAGTAATGTGCAAATTACAGGAAGCCATCAGATGACACCGATAATACGTCACACTGACAAGAATGTAGAGAAGTGTATATAAGGAATGGTAGGAAAGAAGTAAAATTGTTCACAAGCGTTCTGTAAACCGCTTAGTACTACAGCTGAATAGTTAAGACAAAGAGGACGCGTGTAGTGATATTTTTACGTGGTAGAATTATCGCCCGTCTGAAATGTGGGCGTACTCAGACGGAAGTATCCTAGCTTTTTGCAATAGCCCAAAGTGTCATCTCTAGACTTCGGCAACGATTCCAAAATGACGGAAATGTCAGTAGATGTTACAGTTCAGGTCGCGTCCGAGTTACAACGCCGAATGATGACCGATATTTGGCAGTAACTGCCAAAAGAAGCTGACGGAGCGCAGCATCAGATCTGTCTCGTCAGCTACTTTCGGCCACGGGTACGACAGTTTCAAGGCAAATCGTGTACAAACGTTTGGGACAGATTGGGTTATATGTTCGCAGGCCTGCCAGATGTGTTCCGCTCACGGCAACTTACTGTCGCCAAGGACTGGCCTGGACAGAAAACGTGCATCGTGGACATCGGCACAATGGACTTGCGTGATATTTTCCGACGAGTCCAGGTTTAGCTTGCAGTCTGATTCACGTCAGACTTTCATATGGAAAACTCCAAGTACCCGCTACCACCAAGACAACATCATTGAACGACAGCTTTACGGTGGTGTAGGATTGCTCGTTTGGGTTCAATTATAGTGGGCTCCAGAACAGATCTGCATGTTCAGATCAGAACCAAGGCAGGCCACATTTATCGGGACATTATTCTGGAACAACTTGTACGCTTGTTTAGGGGTGCCATAGTCGCAGAATTTGTGTTTATGGATGGCAACGCCCGTCCTCATCGTGCACATATTGTAAAGGAATGCTTCCATCTGAGGATGTCATCCGTACTGAATGGCCAGCATTTTCATTTCATTTAAATCCGATAGAGCATGTGTGAGACATGCTTGGCCGACGAATTGCAGCCCGTCAAGCACCTCCTACATGCGTACCGGTACTTCGGAGAGCATTGCTTCCTGAGTGGAGTAATCTTCCCCAACATCAGCTGGATAATTTGATACTCAGCATGCCTAGCATTGTACAGACCGTATTTCATCGTCTGAGAAACATACAATGTATTAACCATCATACCAACCATCTAATGTTAAGTTTTTGTAAGGAAGATATTTTTTGTGATTGCTCCCGGGGACAAAAATGGTAGTTTCCATGAATAGTATCATATATGTACCATCTTTTTTCTTCTTTATCTTTTGTTTAATAAATGGGCTTCATAAATAAGTCACGTTTATTTTGTTTCTGAATCTTTATTTGCCGGAGCTGGCATTATCCTTAATTTATGGACATGAGTGTAATTCATTAATTTGTGGGCTGTTTTTTTAGAAAATTTCTTAAGGATTTATACTATATTAATATTGCTAAAAACTTTGTAATTTTTACATAATTGAGCTTTTTAAAATAGCTGAGTCAAATAGTAGAGAAAGAAGCTTCATGTGGATCGTAAATTAATGTTACATAGGAATTTTTCATTTATTGAAAGAAAATATTCGAGCCACAATTGAATTTTTTCACTGGATTATTTGCATACAAAGTTTGCAGCAAATATTTCCTGCAAGTGAAATGACTTTTTTTTTTGGCCAGGACAGGAAATTTACATAGTGAAAGCAGTAACCCTATCTTGAGACGTTAAAAAAGGAAGATAAGAAAGTTTTGAATGAAGACTTCAAACATTTAGTCTTGCTATCATTCTGTGTGGCCTTTTTAAGGTATTATTTATAGTTTTAAATCTTTCTGTTTGTTTCCTTATTTTGCTGAGAATGCTTATGAATGTAGGCATAAAATATTTTATATTGCAAACTAATATGTCATTGTTATCTAAATTAAAGATTTGTATTCCGATTCTGGAGGAATAAACTGATAGTACTTTTAATTGTGTATTGGTTTCAGGTTTATTGAAATGTGTAAAGTAGCCATATATATGACAAATAATTTAAAGCATAAAACTTCCTGTATTAAACATGTTTTTACTACTTATGTAAAGTAAGCAAAAGATAATGTTAACCATAAGACATCACCAATGTAATAATTAAAATTACTTTTAACTTTTATTTTAAATTAAAGAGTCATAATGTCATCATATACTAATCATCAATATGATTAGCACAAATAGTATTAGTCTGCTTGAATTTGCCCTCTGTTTAACCTCATAAGTTAGGTTTTTAAGCAAGCAGTTCTGTCGCATGTTATGTGTAAAATTGTATTATAATTTTACAATAATATTCTTGACAAAACAAGAGTGAATTCTCCCTTAAGCGAATATAACTTGAAACTGAAAATAAATTGTAGTTTCTGTGCTTTTAATTATAGTATTATTAAAGATCCATTGATTTATATTAAGTTATTTATCCTTAAATTATATTAGTAAACAAAGACATTACATTCTGCTATCAGATTTCATTCGAGATCTTTTCAAAGCAAAATGTGCTATTGGTCCTGCTGCTAATTTAGTACCTACCTCTCCTTGCATTTAATTCAAGTAACTCTCATCACTCTGATACCTCTAAAACTTAAGCGTGACATATTTAGATAAAATTTTAAATCACAGTATATATATTCATAAGGAATTCTCTTTTTTGTTTTAATGCATTAAGCCAATTTTAAAAATAGAAAACATTTGCTTGTTTAAAATTTAAATTGAATAATATATTTCCTGTTCATAAATTTTTCGCAATATATAGAACTGCGTGTTAACAGAATGCTTATTTTGTAAAATGATCGTGATGCTAAGCAAAATGTCTCTCTTTGGGTGTGTTCAATAGGTTAATTAATGTATTTATTTTAAAATAATTTATTAATATTTAAATATCATCAAATGGAGAAAAAAAAATCATTCATTTTTCAAAAACTTGCATGTTTCTATTCTACAAACTCAGCTTGATTTAATGTAGGGCTTCTTAAACATTTTTTAGTCGTGACCCTTTTTTATCACTGAGATTTTTTTCACGACCCCAGGACCCCATAATATTTACGAAAATTTTGTAGAACCCCATAAGCGTTGCGCAAATCTGGCACACATGTGAGTGAAACTATCAATTTTTTCATTTGTACTCTAATATACTATTGCAGTTTTAGGTCCTTAACTTTAATTTCTAATTTTATATAATTATATTATATATATATACATATATTATTCTATATTATATTCTAATCTTATATGTGTGAAAATATTAAGTAACAGGCAAAATGACAGCGTCACATGCAAAGCAAGTAAAATTAACGTTTATATTATAAAAAGAATGCGTTGAAACGTTTTCGTTTTTTCTTTATATGCATTGTCTTATCTTTATCTGTTTTCAGATACATTGTGTAAGAATATTTGGCAATTGTAAAATTACTATGATAATTAAAAGAAATGTCAAAACTGCTTAAATTTTTGGCGACCCCCTGCTGCAGGCCCCGCTACCCACAGTTTAAGAAACTCTGATTTAATGTATCTTTCTGTATTATACAGTAATTCTATCTTGTGAAAATATTATAGGTTACGTGTAATTTCAGTCATATAAAATACATATCTCAGAGATTATTATATGTTGTTGAGGATTTGATAAATTTTGTTGCAAAGAGCATAGGTGTCATTTAAACACTATTTACTATTCTTGAAGAAATTGTTCCTAATGATGACAGTACTTTTATTTGAGTCAATCCATGTTCAAAATATCATAATTACAATTATGAGAAAGATCTTTATATGCTTAGGCAGATTAATTTCTAATATATACCAAAAGCTACCTTCCTGGTGTCTACCTTTATGTCCGTAATGTAAATAAATTTTTCATTTATTTTGCTAATCTGTTTAACAAAACAAATTAATTCAGACAGCTGCTACCTAGATAGCAAACTTATAAAGGTTTCTTTTTACAAGTTACAGTTTGGTCTTCATAAGGGTAGGACAACCTTTCTGTAAAGGCACTTTTATGAAACTTTCTGTATTTCAAAAAGTGGTCGACTTGTGTAAAGGTATTTGCACCATTACACAAGTAATCGCTTCTCAGCTATTAAAGAGGCAGTTTCTGTCCTAGCGTTAAGTAATCTTTAAATAAGCATCTAAAATGTGCTCAGAATAAAGGAATAGAGGAATTAATGTTAAAATAGGCATAATGTGAGATATTTTAAGGCATACTATTAATTATTTTCATTTATAACATAATTCGTAACATTAAATAGAGATGAATGTTCTATTTCTACACTATTTGACACAGGGAAATGAACTTTTTGTTATTAAGTAATTGTTTACATTTTTATCAAAAGGAACAAATTATACCAGAGTTTAATTTATTGTAGCATAAAGATTAAATTCACTTGGTACATTATTTACTACACCTATAAGACTTGGTTATGCTAATTTTGCTTTCAGCATTTAAATTTAATATTTAACATTTAATTTGATATCATGAAAATTAAATAGGAAAAAAAATATATAGCATTTTTCAAATCATTAATATTTTGATAATGGTTATTTTATTAACTGTTGTCTTCACTTATTTTTCAGATGCTGAATTTGGTACTACTGCTTTTATATATTTGTAAAGACTTGTAAAACTTTGAAATTTAATGCAAAACTAGATAATTAAAATACTGCGTATTAATTTTATGGCTTCATCATTTTGATTTTTGTAGGCATCTTCTGAATTTCATAAGAAAAGTATTTTCTTTTATAGTATTAGCATTTTCTTTTTAGAAACAATGGAAAAAGGCTAGAAAAATATTTAACATTTGAACAATCAATCATTAATTATAATTCATGCTTTCTGAAAGTCTTAGAAATAACACTAAAATCATAAGACATATCATTAAGTGTTCAAAAATTAACCTATCCATGCATTAAACATCAGAATATCTGTTTATAATAATGTTTTAAGTTATGTTTCCCTAAAACAAATGAAATTCAATTGAACAGAAATGTAAATGGCATAATAAATTTTAGGATTAAGGATTTTTATTGTTGTTGTTGCTATTGGCGATGAAATGAAAAGAGAACTACTCCTCCATTCCAAGTTAAGGACGGTAAAGCACAATGTCTAACTTTCATTTTAGTTTACGTTGAATGGCACTTAAATTCCATTGACTATTTTCTGAGTAGTAACATTAAGAGGGTTGTTTTTTTAGCAGTCACTGTTTCTAAATTATGTATCCTTTATTGATTTAAATTGACTTTCGAGTTACATGAGACATATCAAACCAAAATTTTAGAGACTGCCATATATCTATATCAATTAGTCTATGTTATTTTGCAAGTGGCAAAATACACTGCTGGCCACCGTAAATACAACAACCCTGCAGGACGCATGCAAATAACATGAAATTTACAACATGCATTAGCGGAGGTGAAATATGCAAATGATTAGAATTTCAGCGCAGACGCACATCATGCGCGCCTGTGGCGCCACTTCAAAGTGCTATTTAAGGCTTGGAGTTTTCGACGTTTTCAAGTTCGGCAATTGTGTTTTTCTTGTGTTTTTTTCAATAAAACGCTTCTGTCTGCAACATCACGATGGTCGGATTTGAGTCTGGAGACACCGTAGAGAGAGGATGCTGAACAGCTGCGTTACGCACCACCACACTAGTGCTGCACCGGGTGTTATGGTATTGGAAGGTATTGATACCACTCTGGCACTCCTCTAGTACGCATTGCCGGTACTTTAAACAGCCAGCGCTACATCTCCGAGGTGTCGGAGCCAGTTGTCCTTCCTTACCTTCAGGACTTGCCCAGAGCCATATTTCAACAGGATAATGCGCGACCACACGTGACACTCATTGTCCAAGGGCTCTTCATCAATCGCCAGATTGAACTGCTTCCCTGGCCGGCTCGCTCTCCGGATCTTTCGCCGATAGAAAACATGTGGTCCATGGTTGCTGAATGATTGACTCAGATTACATCCCAAGCTGCCATACTAGATCAACTTTGGCAACGTGTGGAAGCTGCTTGGTCTGCTGTACCCCAAGAACACATCCAAAGTCTCTTTGAATCAATGCCGAGGCGTGTAACAGCGGTGATCTCCAACAATGGCGGCTAGTCTGGCTACTGATTCTGGAAGAAACCACACTTCACAGAAGTCTATAAATTTAATCATTTGATACTTGGTCAACATGTTATCTACTAAATAAATTTTGTTGTGATATCTCTTGTCTTTCTTGGTGTTGCAATTTGGGTGGCCAGCAGTTTACGTATAGTATTAAAGCATTAGCTTAATATACTTTCAAAATGACATGGGAAAAAAATAAATTTCTAGTGAGTTTCACTATATCTTGAAAACACCATTAGTTTTTAAACGTTAAATTAACAAAAAAAAAATAAAATGGTCATTAATAAAGAGAGGAAATTTTATAGAGATTGACACATAAGTAGAATGTTTGTGAAGAAAACTGCAGGTATATTTTTATGAATGTAAGAAGTTGTAATCTGAAAAAAAAGGTAGGTGTTTCTTATTTATTTTTTCTCAAGTTAAAACATACAAAAGTAAATTATTTTTGAAATTTGCGTAGTTATTTGATCATTCATGAATTTTTAAATAAAAGTTTATATTTTTAAATGGCTTTAAAATTATTTTAATTTTCTATTTCAGTAATTTCTTTAATATAAAGTTCTACAATATTAATGCATATATTTTTAGAAAACTGATTTACTTAATGAACAACTTTTCGGTTTCTTATTTTAGCTCATCCTGCATAACAAATTGCGGAAAATTTCAGCACATGCAGGGAACAAAATGTATGGATGGCGTGTTTTAAACATTGTAAACTTTAACTATGTCTAACACATATAATTCTAATTTATCACTATATAACTAAAGGCACCGGGCTAGAAAATGAAATGTGTTTAAAATGGCGTTTTTATATTCGTAACGTACGTATATGATCTGCATATAATAAGAGAAATATGGTGTAACCTGTGAAAATATATCTAGAATTAATGAGAAATGAATTTTTACAAAAATAATTTCTAATATGCATAGTAAAAAAATAAAAAAAATGCACGTAAATTTCTTCGTAAAGTATAGGTTTGGGAAAAGTAAAAAAAAATTGCTCGAATTTACATAAATTTTCACTAAAACTATACGAAGTAAAAAAATGGGAAGATTTACGTATATGCGATAAATATGCGTAAATGTGTGTTAGTGAAAATATGCGTAAATCCTTGAAATTTACGTATATTATACATAAAAGTTACGAATGAACCGCAATCTTTCGCATAAATGTACCTGAATTTTACGTAAAACTTACGTATATTATAATTTAAAAATATACGTAATTATCTACTGTTTTTTTCCCGGACACTTTTTATGATATTTTGACGTCTGTCGAAACGTGTCTATACGAAGGGTCATTCGTAAATTGCACGTATTTTTCTACGAACGCATGCTGCTTAGGGTATTCCCTAACATTTAATCCTTTTTCAGATACATACAGTTTTTACATTTTAATAATGACTTCTTCAAAAGATCATAAATATTTTACATACTGATTCTCTTCTTTGCATTCCACACTGAAATTATCTTCGTATATAGAATCAATGTCATTCTTCTATATCAATAGTATTCAAATCATATGCGGTGACATAATGTAGCCGGCGACTCTCTCTGGAATTTCAAAGCCCTTTTTCTTTCCCTATTTACTAATTAAGATCGTAAATTCCTTGTATTTGGTCATTTCTCGTTAACTCTTCCATTATTTTTTCGAACGTAGTTTAAAACTTATTACGTAATATTACTTTATTTCATTTGTCAAAATATGCTTCACATTTTAATTAAAGCGAAAACATGACTGAAGGGAGTTTTAATCTCACATTTTAATTTAACGCAAACAACCTTCAACTTGATCATTCATTCGATTTGATTCCGTTTGCATTACTTTGGTTACAAAGAATATATGGAGTGAACTTGCTGTTGATGATGCATTGTTTAAAAGAAAAACGTCATTATTTAACCGAAATTCGCATAATTTTCCATTTTTGATTGTCAATAACCTTTTGTACTGTGTTTTTCTTCAAAATGTTACTTTCAGTTAACATTTTTTTTAACATTTCGCAAATTATATGCAGGTTGAGCAGGTAATCTGTTAACTGTTAAGCGATTTACAAATTTAATATTTGACGAATAATCAGTTAAATAGAAGCAGAGCGTGAGAGTCATTTTATAAGAATAAAATGCTTTGCTCAGTTTTAATATTCTTTTATTTTTTTCTACAAAACGGTCCCATCACTGGATGAGAGGTTAAGGCCATGAAATAATGGTGGTCCGCCTCGATTTCTTTTCTCAGCAGCTAAACGATCACGAATGCTTTATAATTCTCCCTAGGTAAAGAAAAAAAGAGACAGTTTCTTTAGAACAATCTTCACGAACTCGCTTGTCCTTTTAGACAAACAGATAGCGAATGTTTTATCGTAATTAAATATTCCAAATTGCTTACGGAAGTATTGAAATTTGTAAAGTACTTAAGCTCAGTGTTAGAGGAAAACTCCTACTGAATGTTTATTTTTAATAAACATTCAGTAGGAGTTTCTGCGATCACTGTAAAAAACTTCCAAATCTCTTTCACCATAATTTAGAACGGAGGTAATGGGAAAAGTAAAAATGTTCAGTATCAGATTAGCATACTTTAAGAATTTAAGTTATTTTGATTTAACAATGTGCAAATCAAAATTAATTGGTTTGAAAATTATATCGCATTTTTTGCTTTATGAGTTTTATTATTACTATTATTATAATTACTATTGTTGAAATTGTAATTACTACTGAATGCAGACGAAATAGCCTAGAACTCGATTTTTTCTACTAACTCGGCCTTTTTTCTCTTGTAATAGGAAGTAGGTGCAACCGCCTGAAAAAGGAGGGCTCCTTTGAAAAAGAAATTAATTGACGCTATGCGCTCAAAAACTAAGAAAAAGCTCTCGCAATCAAGACGTTCGCAGAGATACTATCCGGACTCGAACTATTAGTCCACTGTGTGGCCACGTCAATCAAAGACAATTCAATTAATTCATTCATTGAATCTTTGATTCAAATATATACATTCAATTTAAATTAAGCAGATTTTTATGGAAAATTTTAAGAAGTGATAAGAATCTGAAGGTAGGTAGTTCCACATGCATCCAATTTCTAGCGCTTGGATTTCCATAGAGGTTTCATGGTTTTACTCATGTGAAAAGTGAAATATCAACTTCTTTTAGGAAGTTATTAGGAGATAGGGCCTACCAGCTCTCAAGCCGTAATGTCACTGAACACTGGTAATTTGGTCAGAGGTTCGAATTCCGCCGAACTGGCTGGCTGCATGGGCATTTTCGTTGTTTTCCCCAAGTGTAACGCGCATACGAGCCAGAATACTTTAGAAAGTCCTCCACGAAGGCATCTCTCCCTTTACGCATATAGTCCTGGAGTACTTTGCCATAACTAAATAAACCAAACCAAACCATTGGGTAGATAGGCATGCTTGGAATAAACATCACAAATTTAAGTAGCTAATTTTTTACTGTAACTTTGAAGTCTTTCTAAAAAAGCCTTTTTCTCTTAGAAAGTGTGATGGCGGCAAATTTAGGACTATATGCCAAGGTGAAGGGATATCTCAGCGGTGGGCTCTCTTTCTCTTAAATACCTGAAAACAATAATTAAACCGAAAGCCCTGAAAATGATTTTCCTAAAATGTCTTCTACAAAGGCATCACTTCTTCTTAAGACAGATAACCCTCGCTTGCTTCGTTGCGATCGAGTAAACAACAGTAATAACAAACTGCAATAGCTGTTTTTATTATTACCTAAACGGCTTGAGCTAGATCACTGATACACTTGAAAATATAGCTTGAAATGAAATGTGGATATTTTTACTAGCTCTCTTGGCATCATTTAATTATTAATACTATTAATTCATGATGGCAGGTGTACGTGGTTATGGTTTTGAATATAAGTGCATTTAAAAAAATTTTATTTAAATGGCTGTAAAAAATAATATTCATAAAAAGATGGTTTCCTTTTCAGTATGAAAAAGGAGTTTCATTTAGTGTATTTTATACTATATTACATTCTGTTCATATCTATTCGATCAACCAGCAAGTATACAAATATTATAGTCACACATTCCTCAGTTATTATATCATATATAATTATATTTATATATATAAACATATATACGATGTTGTTTGGAAGAAACGTGCAGTTAAATAAAAATCCTGAATTACTTCGAATGTTTAAGCTTTTTATAAGAAAGAATATTAGTGAGATCAGAACTCCCATCCAGCCACTCCGTAAGTCGAAAACTCCCGTGCAGTAATTGTACTTACTTCTGATACAAATCACTTTTGCATCGAAGCACATATATAGGTGCAAATTTATCTAAAATGATTTCTAGCTTTCGAAACAAATGAGTAAAAAACACGTAACATAAGTTCTTAGGTACATATATGTATATGGATAGATAGATAGATAAATAGATAAGAATTTACAAGGAGAAAAACTATAAACACATAGAGAGGAAAATATTAGTAATGCCACTGTAAAAAAATCGAAAGATATACTAATGACAACCGTATTAAACTCATCGTCTTAACCTCATTGTCAATTCATATTCGTTGGATCTGATTCTTTACTCCATAGCATAAAAGCGAGGTTTGGTGTGGTTTATCTGATTATGGCAAAACACTCAGGGGCTATCTGCTTAAGAGGAAGGATGCCTCTGAGAAAAACTTTCTAAGAAAAACTGGCTTATATCTACATTACACATGGGAAAAACGACGAAAATGCCCATGCAGCCAGCTAGTTTGCTTCGAATGGAACCTAATTCGAACTACCAGTATTCAGCGATTTTTTTGTCCATTTAGTGGAATACTCAGATGCTTTTATGAAATATCTTAAAAATGTCGGCAACTTTATGCAAATTTTGGTTTGCCAAGGTAAAACCTTCCCATGGGCATAACAGCAGCTTGATGAAGGTTGTTTCTCCATAATATAAGCAATTTCATTAAGCTTTTCGGACACTGAGTCTTGGCGAATATGGCCAATTTGCAAAAAGGTGCCGGAACTCGCAGATTGACAATGTCATGATACCCTTAGCAATTCGAAACACACCTTGGTAGTCCGATTACAGCCCCCGTCCGCTCCTGCTTTTTTTTCTTATTATGTATTTCCCATTATCATTTTCAAATAATTTTTTCTGAATTATTTTCTGGTCTCTGCTGTGAAGTTAAAGTTTATATATAAATATATCGAGGATGGTATCAAATTTACTTTTAGGCGATTGCTTTTAGAATTTTACTTTTTTGCTTATCTTTAAATATATCGAGGAAATATACGTCTCAAGATTTCAAGAAAATACAAAGAAGATCGCATAGTGCATCACAGCGTTTCAAAAAAAAAAACATTAAATGCTCTCTAAATAATGATGAATCTGGGAAACAGATAAAAGAAAATGAGAACATATCCTTTTACTTGCAAGTTGAGATCATCTTTCGCTTTAGAGAGAATAAATAACAATTTCAGCACCCTCTACTGCGCTGAAAAAGGCTTGGAATTCGTTCCAAGAGCTTGCAAATTACAATTTTAATGAATAAAATAATGTATTTTATTTTACTTTCAAAGATTTTATCAATAAAATGACCGTAGATTTATAAAACAAAAGTGTAAAAGATGTTTGAAGAACTGTGCCAGAATGAGCGGCTAATCAATATGAAGATTCTCAATTCACAAAAAGAAATAATAAATTTAATATTCCAAAAATATGTCTAGAAAGTGCTGTATTTTATACAATTATTATAGTACTGTATTTTGTACAATTATTTCAAACGAAGAAAATCTTAATTTATAAGTTTGCGAGGAACACCCAAATAAAAAGTATCTTTTAAAAATCTCTCTAAGAAATCAAGAAAGTATCTTTATTTTTGGTTGGAAGATATAAACTGTAAGTTAGAGACACTCTAAAGAAGAAAGAACGAGAGTGCTAGAATCATAAAGAAGTAAGAAATGAATATGGCCTTAAAAAAGTTGAAAAGAGATTGAAAAACAGTAACTATTTCATTATTACTAACGCACTAAAAAGCAATTTATGAAAAATTCAGTGCATGGAATACCACGATGCAGATGCATTTGAGAACAAATTTTGCGTTAAAGTCACAAAAGACATTAAAAAATTCGGGGACATTTGTTTTCCTTTCCCCTCCCCCCCCACACATACACTCGCCGAAATAGAGTCGGGGGGGAAGTACAAATTTAAATCACACTGCAATAGCCCAATGACGATTAGGCTTAAAAGAATGCAGCAAAATTATGTTTAAGTGTCCATTAATACGAAGTTCTGCTTAAAAATTCTTCTGCTGAGCTCCCACTTAAATTTCTTTACGAAGTTTGTTTTTCAAACTATTCTCCAAGAAGTATATGAGGCAAACTTGACTACAGTTGTTTCGAGGAGAAAAAAGTGCATTAGGAATTATACAGGAGCAATTATGAATTATTTCAATTAGTAAATATAATTACATCATTCTTTTCTTCCACAAAAGAAGTCTAATCAGAGTTTTGAAAAATTATTCTTTTCCTATTTTGACTAAATGACAAGTAATTATTTAAGGTCCATTTCTGCCAGTTCAATAAAAATAAAAGGAACTGGATTTTGTGGATTACGGTGCAATATATTATTACTAACGCGGACTATCGGCTAAGGGGAATATTATAGGACTATCGGCTAAGGGTAAGCATTCGTGGAGAATTTTCTTAGAGAAACGGACTCGTTCTCACGTTACATATGAGAAAAATCCCTAAAACTCCCATTTAGCCACAGTTAAACAGTGGCTGAGCGGCAAAAAATCTGAACACTAATAGTTCGACCAACTTTGAAATCGTGGTGAGTGATCTTGAGGAATAGGAGTTTTCATTTTTCCCCGTGTATAGTGTTAATACAAACCACTTTTCCTTGAAAGCCTTCCCCGAAGGTATCTCCCCTATTAGACAAATAGCCCTCACATATTTTGTCATGATCTAAGCAATCCAGTCTAATCCCATGCAGTCCCGGTCTCTGGAATTTGATCACAATTCAAAATACCAAATATTCGGCGCTCTAACACTGATAGGTGCCAAATTAATAAATGTCTATGAAAGATGCTAATGAATTTCTAAAGCTTTAAAGAAATAGAACGCAGTTTGATCGTCTTAAAGTAAGGAAGTCAGGCAGAGTCTGGCACTGCCGTATAAGAAAATATTTAAATGTAATAGCGTCTGTAATTTATCAAAAAGGATGTCAAAATATTTAAGATTTAAAATTCGGAGGAATATTTTCAGGATCTTCAATTAGATTAAGTATGCCGTTATGCTCAAATGCTTGATGGTAATTATTCACTCTCTGCCATTCAGAAAGACAAAAGAAAATGTCACAGAATCTAGACGTCTCAAAGACCTCGCCTTCATTTTGCGTGTCTTTTCCAAATAATATTTTACGCTAAACAAGGAGCGAAAGACTAATTTAAAAAAATAGATAGAAAGGATAACACGTCATCCCATCCAAAGAGCAGCTTAATTAAAACAAAGTTCAACCCATCTAGAAACGGAGAGAAAAAAGAAAGTAAGAACGGGATTCCACGCATAACAATTAATAGCAATCCATCTTTTTACACCAGTTTCATTTATCTATGTCTAAGCTTCGCCCTCTGCAACACATAGGTGGTCCCCTCGAAACTCTCCCTTTGCCCCCCTTTTTGTGGTCATTAATTACGTGAAAGGGACCCACCCCCCCTGAAACGGAGCCACCTATAAGACGCGAGATTGCGAAGGAAAAGGGCTGAACCTTCATCCGGGTCATCATCATACTGTGGTCTGTATTAAAAAAATTAAAAATAAAAAAAAGACAAGAAAAACGCGATTTATAATGTAGTTATGAGAGAGAGTTCGGTCGAGTAAAAAAAAAACTGTGGGTAACAAAATATATTCTTTTGTTGTTCATGTAAATGTGGGAAAAAATGAGGTGCTTACCGACGCGTTTTTACATTGCCTAATAAGCAAGGAGTTACGACTGCAATTCATTATCCGAGTTGAAAAAGATAAAAGAGCAAACAACTGCTTTAAAATTTGTGATACAATGCAGATAATTTTGACAATAAACTTACATTTATTTCTGAATGCCTGACATTGTATTATAAGTTATAAAATCAATCTCTGTTTGTTTTTTCTTTTTTTCCCTTCCTTGCTAATCATTATACGGGGTATAAATACTAGTATTAGCTTATATTATTTCTTGCTAGTTAATTGTATGTAACGATAAAGCGAAAGTTTACGAGTAAAATCTCACTTCATTGAAAGATAAGCTTAATTAAACTCAGTCTTAATGAGATTTCCATAGCGCGGCTAAACTAAATTGGGGAAGTTTGAATGTCATGTCTTTGATGGTCATGAACGAGCTCAGCTCGCATTCCAGTTACGCACCAACAGTAGGCGCAAACGAATAAGCTCGCATTACAAAATTATGACTGACACATAACGCGCGTATTTGAGAAGAAAGAACTGCTTAATTTTGCAGCCACAGAAGTATTAAATAATAATAAAGAGTCACAATATGCATTCAACCTTCTTGCAAATTCTAGCCTTCAAATTAATATTTTTAATGTGAATTTAGATGAAATGAAGTCGCGTTACAAACATTTTATTTAAAACTGCTTAAAAGCATTTCTTTAACTTCGGAATTGGATTCAGTTTAGTTAAAGAGGGTTTATCGAACAAGAATATTACTTCTATGTCATGCGAATCCGTTAAAGAAAGAATATCAACTGTACACCAGCGCTGTACTGAAGCACACGCCAATATGCAATAAAAAATTAGGCAGGGAAAGAAATCTTAGTTTTGCATAGCTTTATACTCTTACATAAAAGTCTATAGAATTCCGAAGGGCGGAGGAATGAAATCGAAAGAGTTTTAATATAAAATCTCCACCAATCTTACGTTAGGTTTTTTTTTCTTAATTTTAAATTACTGCATGCATTTTTGTAAAACTTTAAAGCAAAAGTGGTAGACCTAAATAAACTAATTTTTTCGATGATTAAAACCATTTACATGTTTTATAATTTATTTTAACACATTTTTTCTCTTCAATATGGACATGCATGCAAACAGACATGTACAAGTGTGCATACATATTCAACAGACATACTTCTATTGAATACGTATATGCATGCCATATATAAATATTATGCGTATGTGTTGCGTACATTTTCTGTATGCGGCAACAATATAAATAGTTTAAGATTTGCAAAATTAAGAAGTTGTAGTCATTACTTTTCACGCCAAAATTCTTCATTTGATCAGAATCTTATTAGCAGATTTTAGCAGTAGGACCTTTGGCTAAGAAAAAAGGAACCTGGATTTTTGTCACAGTTAGACACAGGAAAAGAAAAAAAAATCGTCATTATAAAATGACAGAGACCTAATAATTAGCCTTTACCTGTGCGTTAAAAATGCATTTTATAACGTTAGCCATTGCATATACTTAATACATCCCCTTCTTTTTAAATTAACACTAATAACAAGCAGCACTTTGCAAAACTCATTTATTTTGAACACCAGATAAAATGGGCTCTTACATGAAATTTTGAGTTGCTGATAATGTTTTAATTTTCGGTTTATACTTCCTTATGCAAAATCGTCCTTCAGGAATTAGTATATACAGTAAACCCTCGTTAATACGAAACTCAAGAGACAAAGAAATCAAAAGTTCGTATTAAAAACATTCATGTTAATTGGAGACTCAGGTTTTATTTTTGGTGTAGTTTTTTTCTGAACATTAACCACTTACAGGATAAAGTTACATAAGTTCTACAGTATATTATAGAATAAAACACAGTCATAGAAAACGCTACAACTGCATTAATTAACGTACTGTAAATTGAAAAAAAATACACTCACAGATCATTTATCGGTGAAAAATTGCTGCATATTGCGCTGTCACAGATGGGGACGAAAATGCCTGGTAACTTCACTGCCAACTGTACTCATGGCTTCCGTACAATTTGCGGATGTTGCAGCAAAACGTTCGGAAGTGTTCAAGCCGTGTAACATTTCCTGTCTGGCTGGCGAAATGATATATTCCTCCTCACTTTCTCCTGATGACAGTTTTTGCATCCCAGACACAACTGTGTGCTCCATCAGGGTTCTTGCCACCTTTTATTCCAGGGGTACGACCTCGGAAAGATTTTAAAAAGTTCCGTTTTGTCCATATTATAGATACAAGATATATTTTTCTCTCACTTGATCAAATTTATGCAACAGCTGTTCGCTCCTTCTTCGTCAACTTTATTTGTTTCACTAGTGATCATTGATGATCACTGGTCATCACTTCAATCATTGATGATATCTCTTTTGACACCTGTACAGCCAACCAGCAAATTGTTTAAATCTTGAATGTCTAATTTTTTTTACAATCCCGTTTGGTTTTAACTGGTACCTTGAAAGAGAAAATATGACTGAACCATTCTAAAAGTAAAGCCATCTTCATACTTAGCACAGCGAAGTCGTTTAGATTTATTCTCGGAACACGATGTAGCAGCATTCAGAATTTTTTTTTACCATCTTTTTATATATAAAGTAGATTTCGCAATTCCATAATTTCGGCATCTGTACTTATCTTAAATCCACCGCGGTGTATTTCCTCTACCATTTAGTTGCATTAGATATGCTTTCTTGTTCCTCTTGACCGTGAATCACTCTCTTACTGCTTGCAATTTAGCCTTAGTTGTCACGTCTTGAAAGCCACCACAGTGCCGCTAGAACTTTCCAAGAATAAAGACATGTTGGAGCGCGCTGAAAATTCATACGTGACTACACTGCAGTCCACTATCTATGTAAATACTTTATGCTCATTGTAAATTGTAAATTATTGTAAATTGAATTCATTTAAATTTTAACTGGAATTATTCATTTAATATGATGTGTCCTACTAAGCTGCAGGAAGAAGAGAAGATACTAACTCACTCCGGTGACCAGTGGAAAAAGAAGAGAGGTAAGTAATTTTACCTGCGTTATCTAGAGTTATTCAAGATTTAACATTAGTGATACTATAAGGTATTTTCTCCCTCCTTTCTGCATGCCTTCTTTGTGTAACGGTAACACACTCGGCGCATATTCGAGATGCCCAGGTTAGAGTTCCGTCGAGGGCATTGCTCATTTTTTACGTCTCCAGCATCAAAATAACCTAATGACTCTACAGTACTACATAAATTTTAAAGAATAAAAAAGCACAGTTGGAACATAGAATTGCATTTGTTGGTTGAAACTCACTCTTGAGGCAATGATCGCTATTGTCGAGCGATGTTACTCGTGTTAGCTATGTTTTAAAGAATGCAGTGTATTCTGTCAGGTTTTCAATGAAACGGAACCGAACATTTCTGAACACAGCCCTAGCAGAGAAACTACAGAAAAAATATGGAAAACTTTGAAAGTTCTTAGTAATGCATAAGTTTAAAACTTATGCAAGGGGCTCAAAACGGTTCGTAATTAATGCTAACTTAAATTCTTGTTAACCGATAAAACTTCCTGTGAGATCATGTACGTCGCTGCCCGGACCAAAATTTTGTTCATGTTAACCGAGTGTTCGCCTTAAGGGGGTTTACCATACATAAATTTCACCTGCTTTTTGAAAGTAAATTGTTGCACTGAAATCTTTAGTATGCGCAGCTTGCATAAAGCAAAAAAGCCGTTACCAATAAATTGCAAGGGAAAAAAATTGTGAGGGTTCTCATCGCCAAAAATAAGCTACCATATTGCAACCAAATAATAAATAAAGTCTAAAATAGTATTAACAGGAAATGAAAGAGGTAATTAAATGAGAGATGTACTATAGATTATATGGAAAGCAAACAATGTTTCCATAAACCGATGGCTTCTCTTTCCAGATTCGTAAAGCAAGCGTAATCATATGGTAGCCTAAATCGTCTGAAATTGGTGTGGTGGGAATTGCACGAGACTGGGCGTACTAAAGAGAAAAGTACTATTTATGGAATATTCGTTTGAATACATTAGGGCAAGCAAATCTATAATGGGTATAAATTCATTTATATTTGCCTACATTTATATATAAAAATAAAAAATAAAAAATAATTAAAAAAAAAACCAGAGATTTGTTGTCTTTTATTGTTGACATACCGAGCCTGAAATATAATTTACCTGATTATTTAAATTGAATAGTTTTTTTCTACATAGACCTCTGTAGACATTCACTTCTCGCTCGGCTTGCCGAAAATAATCACATAAAGCTGTTTTCGCTTTTCGTTTCCTTCCTGAAAGCGAAAATCCTTTTCAAATTTCTTTCTTTAGGCAAAAAGAGGTACAAATGCAGGCCTTTCGTAACAGCGAAGTAACTAAATGTGAACTTCGAAAAGCAGAGAATACCTTTATGTGTGTTACATATGCTTATGCATGTATATTTGTATGCTTAATCTAACTTTCGATATATTTAGTCTGTTAAATTCGTGACATAATTACTGCTCGAATATAAAACAGAAACACGCTTTTCATTGATAAGAACTCAAATTTACCAAATATCACATATGCGTTATAAATCATCAAGATTACTAAAATTAGATGATTTTTATTTTTATCTTTTATTTAAAGATGCAATTTTATCTTGATCTTGTGAAAAGAAAAACTATAATTTTTGCGGTGATGAAGGTGTAAAACTTCTTTACGTTGATCTATACTGGTTGAATCTAAGAATATACTTTAAAAGGCAGGAATACATTAAAACATTTTTCTTTTGGACTACCAGTAGTAGAAGCAGATTACGATTTTTTCATGATTTATGTGACCTATTTAAAACTATCTAACCTCTTCATGTAAACCATTTTTATGAGAGATCATTTAAAATACATTTGGAAATTCTGAGTCATTAGAGTTTCAACGGAAAGGTGTGAAATTACCTGCATTTTTTTTAACTCTGGTAAAATTTACAATGTTAAATAATCTAAATTTATTTTTAGAAATGATAACTAAAACTTACCTCTGTTTAAATTCCAGATTTTTATATCTTTTGAGCTTATTTATTATCGTCTTATTAATCTTATTAGGAGGAAATTCACTGATCCGAGTTAAATTCATTATTACTTTCAGTTAAATACATAGCATTTCAGATGTAAATATATTTATTTTTTTAAGATTTCGAGTAGTCCTTTTCTGTTATTTTTAAAAGAGGTGGAACAGTGATCAGTAAAAATAAAGTGAATTTATGATTTGAAATTTTCTTTAATTTTAATTTTCAGCTTTCAATTTTGTTGCAACGTATAGCGACATAAAGTATTGTTTTATTAAATAATACTAGCGCAAATTTTAAAAATTGGATTATTTACAATGGGCTTCTTCTGAAAATAAAGAAAAAAATTCTTGAATGAATTTAATTTTTCTTATTACTAAATACAGTATTAATAAATCAATAAACTCTGATTTCGATCACAATCGATGTTCAAAATTATTTTGAATTCCCACTTTTGAGAGATTTCAAATCTTTTTCAGTGATACAAAGAATGAAAACTATTCGTAAACCAATAATATCAGTGCATAATAAGATCTGTCTGAGGAGAAACGTCAAAATTACTTGGAAAACAGGCAGAAACACCCTTTATCTTTTTCTTTCTTCAAACATACATATACATAAATATAAAGAGCGATAAAGTCGCTGAAAATTGTTAGTTTGGTCCGCGGTTCGAATCCTGGCGAACGGGCTGGTTACATGGGCGTTTTGTGGTTTTTCCCATGTGTAAACGTTATACGAGCCAGTTTTCCTTAAAAATTCCTCCATGAAAGCATCCCTCCTTTTAAACAGATAACCCTCGAGTGCTTTGCTGTAATCAAATAAACGAAACCAACCAACCGTAAATATAAAATGTTACACTTTAGTACTTTAAGTTGTACTGTCGCTTCCTATTCTTCTAAAAGCATTTTCCGCCTTACACATTAAACAAAAATTTATGCAAAGAAATAAAGATATCTACATTAAGAAGCAATTTCATGCGGTCGTTCGTATGTGGCCATGGAAATGAACTTTCGGACATAGGAATTAACAGCAATGACAAGGAAAATTTTCGTAGCCCCTTTTTTTAAACAATGGAAAATCCTTTTTCACATCATAAAACGAGGGGCTGCTATTGGATTCTTCGACTCTGTTATCCAAGTTGATTGTTTTCCGATTTATTAAACAAACATAAATTAACGTTAGTTTATCGCATTATAAAATGTACTTGCAGTATATAATACAAGTACGGAGTTACAAACGACTCTCCGCACAACTTTTGTACTTATGAATGGGCTCCAAAGGTTCTCCATAACATCAATTTATGATCAAGTAATTAAATTACCAAATCAATAATTAGAGTTTTTGCGTACGTAAACTAATTGCTTGAATGGTTGTTTACGTACGCACGTAACGTGATTGGCTCGATGCGCAGCATCTTGATACTAGAACTAGTCTCGTTGTTTACACGGTGGCTAATGTACAGCGTCATTCTAGGTTTATCTTGCCTATTAGATTTTGGCAGTCTATATTTACCTAATGACCATGTCTCTACAGTGAATCAGAGCTTGACTCTCCTGTTCTGTGACCATGTTCATCTTTTAATTAACGCTAGTCTTTCTTCTTGCCTCAAATTTGCTTCTTCCAGAATGTGAGGCAAATTAAATGAAGGAAAATATTCTTAGTTTCTCTACGTAGTGGAAGCATGCATACATACTGCAACCATGCTACGGTGATTTGTGAATGTCCTTATGCATAATATTATGTATATCTTGCCTGCGTTAAGTGTATTTACTTTAAAAAGGATATATAACTGTGTACATGTTGCCAATCCTCTGTTTCCGTACATAATATATTGCGTCTGTTTAATGAAGAAATGTTTTTTATCAGCTAATGATCAATATTTGTGCAGTTATGCACTGCTCACAGCTGTACAATAAGTTGCGCAGAGTACAACCTAGCAGTTCTCCATAAGAAACAAAAAGGATATATACTAACGATCTGTATCCGCTGTTCTAGTATCTATAAGAATCTCAGGACTCGCTAACATTAGATTTCTAGCAACAGTTGGGTTATTAAAAATTTCTAGTTTGCCGTGAACCAGCGGCGAAAACTAGCTCGAAAGCGTTAAGTATAGAAGTATTATAATTGTTATTATTAGAATATTACATATTGGGTTATTATTGCTGTTACCATATATAAGCCATTACTAATGCCTCGAGGATATGTTACTATTTTCAGTTATAGATGAAATTCCGTTCATTATACGTAAAACTCAGAAAAAGGAAAACACGTTACTGCCAATCCACGATGTATAACATCTATTGTTTCTCTTTAATATTATAAAAGCACAGTGTCGACTGGCATAAGAAGGTGAATGATTTGAAAGTTATTTTATTTGTACGTCTTACTACTTCTTACAAACATTTTTTCAACAAGTGTTACTTTATACTTTGACTGTCATAAGCTGAAAAGGTTTTTTATAATTTATAGATCATAGGTCTGTTGCAATATTTCTTACTGTACTTGTATATATTTTCGTCTGCATAGCCCCCAGAATCAAATGTTTGTGAGGAAATTATATTAAGTCATGCAGAAAGTGTGTATGTATGAATGGGTTCGTCTGTGTATACATATATATATATGCATGCGTGTGTGTGTGTACATGAATTAGTGTGTTATTTTATATATACATATATCTCTTATTTTAAAATAACACATATTTTTCGTCAAACTGTGATATGCATTCCTATACATTTTTCTGTTTATATTATAATGTCGAAATAAACGGAATTTTAAAAATTGAAATTCTCATTCAGTTAAATTTTAGTTTTATTTCAGCAACAGATAATAATTTTTATGATTTGGAGATAGTATACATTATTTTTATCTAAGAAAAGAAAAATTTGTTTCATACAAGTTTTTATTATTTATTTATTTATTATTTTAATATTTCTTAATTTAAAAAAGAATTAAAGATGAACCCTCTTTCGGACTGTTAGATTGTGATCTAAACATTCTTACGGTGGTATAACTTAATATTCTTCTTCTTCTGAATATTATCACTGCATCTATTCTTTTATAAGGGATTTAAGTTGCATAAAAATCCTAACAGAAGATATTGTCATGAGTGCATTTCTTTCGTAACCTGGGGATCGACTGTTTCTATACATTGACACCACGCATTTCAAAGCTAATTATTATGAGCAATAAAAATTAAGCTTGCTAAAGTTTCAACACTGTGATAAAGGAAATTACGAGATAGAATTTACAAAATTCTAAATGAAATTTTAGGGAAAATAAAAAGCAGCAACAAGTAACATATATAAATCTATACATTTGTAAATAAACATAATGATGGCGATTGTTTTTTTATAAAAAATAGCATAAATATATACACTCCTACATACATTTTCTTAAATGCAGAAACATACATGCACACAGGAATTCGTATATAGATATATATGTGTATATGTATGTATATGTATGCATGCAAAATTCATACATATGTGTACAAAATATTCTGTGTACTGGTACAGAATTATCTAAGACGGAATACAGATTTTTTATCTTTCATGTTATTTCCTAATTTTTTATACATGTGAGCATATGTATACATGCAATATAACAGATACATTTTCATATATATAATAATATAAGTATATTCTTTACATGCGGACGACAGGAAAGTAGAAAAGTCGGCCCTGACATCAAAAAGAAGAAATAAAGAAAAGAAAAGCTATTACTGGTAATAACACCTCTTTTTTACAGCCAGAAGCCATTTGAGAATAAAATTGATATGTGCGTATATATATATATATATTTGCACTATACAATACGTATACAGATACGTACACATGTATATATATATATATATATATCTAGTTTTTATGCACGTGTAAGAGTGAGCACATGTATTCGATGCTAAGAAGTTACTGAAATATGGCAAACCTAAGGAAAGCTATTTGTCTTAGGGGAGACGTATAGTCATGAAGGACTGTCTAAGGGAAACTTACTGATATTCACGTTGCATATTTAATATTAAGAATGCGGACGGACGAATATTAAGGACGTTACCCGGACAAGCTACATTAATAATAATTAAATGTAACACATATATTCTAATACTATAGTGCACAGATACACAGATATTCTAGTACTATATATAATTCTATAGATGCAGCAAAAATTTTTTAAAAATTCAAAGATATTAAACAAGATAAAAAAATAAAACTAATACGAAAATAAATAACGCACATATTCCTAAATAATTAAAGGATAAGGAAAGTGATTAAAGCAACTTAATTCTGCTGAAATAAAAACTGCACGTAGTAACATTTTTTGTTTTATGTTTAACGAAGCCTGTTAGGTTATTCAAGCAAGATTAGTACCGCATCATTAGCAATACGCTTTTCGGTTATCAAAAATTTTAATAAACGAACACAACTAACTTCTCTTGCAACATATGAATATGTTATTACCCAATGGGCTGATAAACTGAGTTAATACTTTATTAAATTATTTGACAATTGGTTTAATTACATTTGTTGCTATTTGTTCACGCAATGTTAATCCCTAGTCAAATATATTGTTTTGGAGCTATGGAGAGCAGATTTGACTTACTCTGGACATATTTGTATAAAATTTTAAGGCTAGTTACATCTATTCTTTGGATAAGACTTTTAATTATACAAATTCTAGCCATTATTTTAATCTGTTTAAATAGGTGTAAAAGTGTAATAGGCTGTGCCCACTCATAAAGTAAAGCTGATACTGTACTGTCTTATTTATTATATATCTGGATGTGCTTTATATACAGAAATGCGCTTCGTTTTCGAAAGAAATAATTTCCCTCAAAAGTGAGGGTGAGGGGAAGGAAAAAAAGTAAAGAAAGAAAGAAAGCGAAAGAAAAAAAGATATGGGGGAAAAAATTGGATACGCGCCTGCGTTGCTGTTTAACAAATTACTGTGCGTGCTGTCGAGCGTACGGGGTAACTGCATAAACACCCGCTTCAACAAACACTCGTCATTTGATCTCCTGCTCAACAGTGCTGATACACCTCTTCGGGTGTTGACACAGGTAATGCAGCCGATTATTTGCCATCAAATCACTTTCTAAACATTAGTCGTATTTGATAGCAATTGTTGATTGTTTGTTTTATTGCTCCGTCAACTCGGCCGAGTATTTACGTTGACACCGAAAGTGTGGCTTATGCGCCAGAACAAACTCACCGCTTGGATGAAAATTTGACATCGAGAGCTCTTTATGGCTTTTACTTCAACGAAGTAATTGCGTGTATAATTAAATGCGAATCTAATTTTTTCTTTTCCTTCTCACAGCTCGCAAGACTCAGATACATACATACATGCATACATAGATAAAAAAAGAAAAGAAAAATGAAGCCCTTCTAAAAACTAATTATGAATGAAATATCAAACTAAAATGGAAAGAAATGTTAATGTATTTTTTGCTGTTATTATTATTGTTATTTTTTAAGTTTGACTACTTTATTATTTTTCTCCATTTTGTAGGAGGGAATGAGCAAATGACAGGTTTGCAGCTGAATGCAATTGAACGATGACCAACCCTGCTGTCGTCCCGAGGCCATCGATGCACGTGGCCCTGTATGCGCCCATTAGGAGGGAGGATGAAAAAGAGGGATGGATCCCCGAACTATCGAAGAGCGGCTTGGACCGCCAGCCGGGAGAGAAAAGTTATGGGTCGCGGAGAGTAGTCGAGTGGTTCTCGGTGAGATCGCGCCGACCACTTGTCACTCAATATCGCGGCCAACGCGACGAAATCGGGCGGCCGTTACTGCGACCTACTGACAACGTTACACGAAGACGCCAGTATCTGCTAATAGAGTACCCGACTTTCTTTCTCTAGTTACAAAGTCTTAAGAACTGTGATCATTAACTGCAAAATTACTCTAACCTGAGAAGATGAGTTAATCTATCTTAAACCCAGAAGAATGGTTTATAAGGATTGATTTATTAAACATTCTTTTAGTTGCTGAAAACTAAACAACTTTTATCAAAAAATCCTAAATTACATTATGCATCTAAAGAGAATGAATTTCTGAAACAAACTTGGAACCCAGTTTTCTTCTAATGGTAAACATTTATACAGTAAATTTTACTTATTTATTAAAATATTTAGAAAGATTATAAATTGTATTTTAGCGTCGTTTTAGAACAAAGTATTAATAAAAAGGGTAGCGTAAGAAGGGTATTGTTCGTAATGCCTCGCATTTTGTGAGGCGTCGGGTATAACGAATAAATGTTGCAAAAGTTATAATTTTTGCGTGAGTATTATGTTACAATACTTCCTAGAGCATTATAAGTATCTCTGTTGAAAAATCTACATCCAAAAAATTTCGTTTTAAAACTTCCGCGAATTTTAAAAGCTTTTCCTAAATAGGCGTTTCTCTGTTCTATTAAAATCTAGCGCTGATGCATTTTTTACCTATCAAAATTTGAATTCTTTCCTATAAATCCCTGATGAAACCTCCCAACAACGGATCTTATTAACTTATAAGCTAATTGTTCGCCGCCTTTGTTTACTTCCCGATGTATTTTACATGTATATTCGTTGATTTTAGAGTGTATCTTAAACTTATAAGCAGGTTGGTTTCCACAGAACTATATTATATTTTCTAACTCTATTTCTGCTCTAGCGAATTGTTAACATTTTTCTACTTGTCTATAGATCCGTACACATAAAAACAAAAGTGAAATAAATAAACATTAAAAAAATTATAAGAAAAGCACTAAACTTGTTTAAAGAATAGCTGCTGCACATAAAATATCTTTCATTATTTATTCTTCAAAAGATTACACAGTACAGAGTATTTCATTTTTGTTTTTTAGAAGCACAAAATCAAGCTATATCTGATATTTGTATATTCCCTTTGTAAATTTTCGCTCTCATTCAGTGCAAATTACTGATTTTTTTTTTTTTCCCTCATTAAGTATATACCAAACACAGCTCTTAGGTAAATTTCAGACACCGCGTGTTTTATTCTTAGAAGCATTATTCCTCTAATTTTAAGTACTTTGGCAACAAAAATTCGAATATAATGTTTCTTTTAAAATTAGGCAGAAAAACACACTTAGTTTGGCGCAGAATTTGTAGAAGCTGTGTTGATTTCGTAGGCGATCAGACAAAAATCCCTTTCTCCAGGTACAAAAAAGGTTGGTGTGTTTGTTTTCTAAATTTGATAATGTTTCTTCTTCACTTACTTCTTATGTTTCAAAAGTAAAATTTGATTCAATAACGACCTTATTTTGATGGTATCGTCTAGTAAAGTTACTATGAAACCAGCTCCATATGATTTTACTACACGATTTTTCAAAGAAACAAAACAAAAAAACGTTTTCAAGCATTTTGAGAAGGAACAATAATGCGATTCATTTGTATTTACAATACAAGTCTTTCTATTCAATAAGTCAATCACTTACTTGTAAGTTTGAAGCCTGCCTATACTTTGCTTTAGTAAGCCAACTGCTTATTTGCACTCGTCATTGGTGAAATAACTCTGTCTATATCATTGTTTTAATAAACCGTTTGGCTATTTGCAGCTATCACAAATTAAGGAAGACTGTTAGCTCCTTTGCTTTTAGGAACTGATGAGGAGTTACGAGCTGACGAAGTCTAATGTATGAAAAATCTTGTTGCGATTGCTCTCTTTCAAAAGTACGTCGAGAAAATCTCGTGTTAGGATAAGAAATGGCAGGCACGATTATGTCATACTCAGATCTGCGTTTTCCTTCCAATAAAACCGTGAGTAAATTTTAAAAAAAGAATTATTTTTTTAAATGAAATACAGTTTCAAGGGCTTGCTTTAGCCCTACGTGTTTTGTTTCCAAAATATGCCATTTTAATCTCCTCAGGCCTTTTTCCTTTTTTCGTTTCCAATGGATGAAAATAGAGCTTTTAGTTTAGATTACACATAAACTTTTCTTTTTACTTTTATTTATTTACTTGTTTAATTTAATAAGGAAAGAAGATTAAACATAAAATTTTTGACCGAATGTTCACATATGCCGAATGTCTTGACTCAGGTAAAAAAATTCACCCTTTTTGTACTTCATATTTCAGCTGAAAGAGTAATATAATAATTTGTTGCGAAAGATAAACGAACTTTTCATGGGAAATCTATGTTTCTACCATATAAAACTTTTTTTCTTATAATTAAGTAAAAATATTATTTATTGTGTACTGACAGCACTATTAAAATTCTCATCAATGATCAAAAGTCAAAACAATATTATATATATATATACAAATGCTATATTGATAAATTCTGTTTATTCCCCACCGGTCGCCAACTGGGTAATGCAGCAAGAACTGAATATTTTGCCTGTTCATTTATCTGCGGATTTCATTATTTTTTCCGTATGACTCTGTTAAGTGAATAACATCGCTGAACATAAGAAGTAAACATCGTCACCCAGATAGTTATAAATGAAAAAATAATACTTTCAGTAAAACACACACGATACCTATCTTTACCATTTTAATAAATCCATACATCATTGACAGGATGAATTTAGCCAGCATTAAATACACAATATGTTTTAGAAATTTATCTCATTACAGTTTTACAGGCTATTAAGAGGCCGTTTAAAGCTCAGTGATTTTTGTGCGGCAATAGTGTAAGTAAGAGGGGAAAAAATAGCGCATTGTAATAGAATTATTTGTATAATAAAAATATTGAATGAATTATAATTCCTTTAAAATGGGGCTTAAGAATTTAGGAATAGAATTATTCACAGCTTCAGTTAACATAGGAAGAGATATGGAAGCAAGGTGAGAAGCAACTCCAATGAAGTTTATGTAATCTGAGTATCATGTCAAACAAGCATGAGCAGAGCTGAGTGTATATGCGGGAGCGAATGTATTTGATTGCTTGGTTATTTTGTTTATACTCACAATACACATACAGTGAAAGGGAGGTGAAATTAGAAAGGTACTAAACTGGAAAGTTCGAAATCAAGAAATTAAATATAAAATTAGAATAATATGCAAACAAATTTACTAGCCTAATTATTTGAAAAAGATGTTAACAATTATATAAACATTTTTACAAATATTTAATGTATCAAAAAGTTAGTTAATAGTTTTATCAAATATGTTACCTAGCACAGCAGTTACACCTAGCAGAAAGTAATATGCAATCTACAATCTTCGCTGACCCCACTCTATCAGATGTAGACCTGAGTCAGTGTTTTTTTTTAATGTGGCAAAGCCCTTGATGGCTATCTGCCTAACGGCAGAAATGCCTTCGTAGAGGACTTTCTAAGAGAAACTGGCTCACAGACACGTTATTATGGGGAAATCTACTGAAACACACATGCAGCCAGCCTGTTTTCCGAGTTTCGAACTCCGGAGGGAACTTACCAGTGTTCAGTGACTTTACTTCTCTTCCGCTAGTGGATTAGATCTGAATCAAAGAAAGAGAATTTACTTATGTTCTTTGCTCTTGCATTTATCACGGAGAGCTTAGTTTTATTTGCTTTATCATAGGCTATGCCTACAAGAATGCCTTAGATCACCTTAAGTTTTTGAAAGGAGTGATAAACAAATGTTATCTAACTTTAATGTTTTCGATCATGTAAAATACCTTAAAAATTATATGCAGCCGCACTCCTATATCCGATGTTTCAGTTTTCCTCGGTTCAAAAAAGAGGGAAAATTCTCTTGAAATTTAAATAAATGTCAAGTTTAATACTACAGCCTACGACTAAATGCGGAACACAGCCACTAAAGCTAGCTAAGCAATTGAATTCCCACAGTAATCATGACTATATGCATTTTCCTTAACAGATGTATCTAAATGGAAGAGAGGGATGAAGTACCTCATGTAAGTTCTCAGGTTGTAGGTCACTGCTCAGAACTACGCTTTTCTTAACTAACCTTTTTGCCCGCTAGATGCCGAGCGGTAAAGTGCTGAACACTGGTAATCTGGCCCGGGGTTGAAATGCCGACGAAGGTGCTGGCTGCATGGGCGTTTTCGTGGTTTTCTCCATGTGTAACATAGATGCGAACCAGATTCCCTTAGAAAAACCTCCATGAAGGCATCCTTCCTCTTAAGCAGATAGCCCTCGTGTCCTTTGCCATAATTAAAAGAAACCAAAAACCAAACTTAACTGATATTTTCTCTGTAACGGCTATAAAAATATCACCATCAGACCACGGCTATCAGTGGCCAAAATATCTGGCTCTTCCCTCTCAACATGAGCGCCAATTTTCTAGTTAAATTTCTCTCAGCTCTGCCTTTAGCAATCTCCCTTTTTACATTAGCGACATTCTATTTTAGCTCTTATACTAGGTATAGTTTCCTTTATGTTACAATACTTTCATGTGTAAGCTTAATGACGCAACCTGTACCTCCAAACTCGAGAGAAGTCGCGATGTCTTATCCATTAGAGAAAAAACAAAAATTCTGGAGAGTAAAATTTGCATTATTCTATTAACAATACTGTATATGATATAATATAGCATACAGTATATTTTCTTATTATTTTTTAATATTTATAAAGTCTTAAAGTGACAAGTTTATCATTTAAACTTAATCGAATTAATAGAATTTAAATATGTTGCATGAATATTTTGTTCTACACAGCGTTCGCTGTTTTCCGCGGTATGTCCTAGAACGAATTACCCAAGGATGCTGCAGTACCACCGTGTAAAGTATATGAATCCAGAACAGCTTTCTTGGCGGATTCATAATTCAATTAAGATAAGACTGAAAAAATTAAGAATTCAAAAACGTTACAGCATTTAGCACTCTTGATTAAAAGAAACACACTTATCTCTTATTTTGATAAAATATTGCATCAACACTTTTTTAATTAGCCTCTATCGATCCCTTTTTAAAGAAATGCTGTCGAAATATTTGAAATATAGCATTTAATGTTACTTTATAAAAAAAGTTATTTATCCTTCTCCTTCATCGAATCCGCTTGGATTCCTTCTTTGGTGCACGATATCTGAACACACAGCACAGTGCAACCCACACTATAGTTCCAGTTTCACGAAGCGATGAAGAGATTCAAATCTTGGTAACAGAAAAGCATCCGCATTTTAGGCATGAGAGACCGGGGCCCATGATTTTCGTAGATTGCCCGTAGGCTGCCCTTCCACCCCCTTATCCCTTATCCTATATATTTGCACCCGAGTGTCTTCAAAGTGCGTGGGGTTAAAGTTGATGTTTAGTTCCGTTCACTAGAAGAGGGCTAGAATTAAGCAATTTTCTAGCGCTTTCTGCCCAAATAAATCATTTAAACGTGGACAGACAGCTGGAAGCTCGTATAATTACGCAGGGTTATCGCGGTTACCGACGTCGACCTGGCTCCAGATAGACCTCAAAATCTCGGCAACCTTTGTTTTTACCACCGATGTAATTGCGAAAAATTCACAGCGCACACAAAAGCATACTTTAAGATTTCAGTGTTAGAAAAGAATCCTAGGTATCTGGAGAATCCCATTTCCTTTATTTCAGCTGTGGGAAGGATTTCGAAGCGAAAACTTTATTTCGTACGTCAGCAAAATTTTCAATTTGAATGAACTGCCATTAACGTAGGAGTTTCTGTGAGTTTTCATCTGTATATCTTTATTAAAAAAAAAGAAGGGAATCCACGCTTATTGTATTGGTTAAAGCATCAGCTCTATGACCATGTTTACTAGCTAAAAGCATTCATTTGAAGCAATGCCTAAAGACAGATAAAGCTCTTTTTTCATATGAAATGGATAAATTTTAATACTCAGAACAAAATAATTGCTTTATTAAGGAAACACTGCAGCTTAGGGAAGTGTACAAGGTCTATAACCAGAAAATACATATTACACAATATTACAGTAAAAACTGGAAATCTCAGCTTTCAGACTTCGTTCTCTTTATTCAATAAAGTCTATGGTACTGCATTTACAGTATTAAAACACGGTCGCCTAGACGGTATAGTGGTTAGGGGAGTCGACTGCGATACTGAAGGGCCTGGGCTCGAATACCGGGGAATGCGTGGATGCAAATTGTGTTTTCCTCTATAGGAGGCAACGGTGGCCGCCCATTAGGTGCCTCCACAATAAAGAGGCCAATGCTTAAAAAAAGGCATGTGCCCGCCATTAGATTAAAAAAAAAGACATTATTAGAACAAAGTACTCATATTTCCCTCTGGCCTATTACAAAGTACTCAAATTTTGTAATAGGCCAGAAATTCTGAACAAAAGTGCTTAGACATTCCAGCCTATTATTTGTGTTAAAGAATGAGTAACTTATATCTTTTTCGTGAATGATATCTGTAAGCAAAGTTCAATTTTGTATAAATAGCTAAAAGGAAATAAATAAAAATTCATAAATGATTGTCAACCATTAGAAAGAAAGAATGTCTTGAAAATTCATTAGCGTAGAAAGATGCAGATTAAGTCATGCGTTTCGCAAAGGCAACAAACTGACAAAATCTAAGAATCATGATATTGATATTCCGGGAGAAGATAAATCTGAGTAATAAGCGTTCTACCTTACATTCAAATCAGCCTGAATTTACGGGTGCTTATCTGAAGGTTGAGTTCGCGAGATTCGTGTCGTTTACAACCTCGAGGGAATATTTACGAGGATCGTTTCGCTGTAGCTATAAAGAGTGACCGACAATGTTAGGTGTCCCCAAAGCTCTGAGTTCTTTCATCTAGCCGATTCTGGATACATTAACCGTATTTCTTTTGCGTTTTTTTCATGCAACAGTGACTTCAAGCAGATTTGTTATTAGCGGCTATGGAAACAAGAAAGTAAGAATTCAGTAAGGAATGTTGATGCGGCCAAATTTTTTTTCCTTTTGCCATATTTGATCTCTTCCGAGGGAAGAAAACTATTAAAATAATACCCTCAAAGATAGCGTTAGAAGAAAATTTGTTTTCAGAAAAATAGCGGTTTTGCCGACTGTTGACTTCCTTTACGTTTAAGAAAATATGTAACAAAAATTGAATTTGAAGCATCAGCCAAATATTTACTTTGGCCATTGATAGAGAAGTTTCTTAAAACCCACTGCATTAAACATGATTACCTCTCTTTATTCAAGAACTTTTTAAATCAACATAATTCTAGAGATTTCGAAGCGAAGAACAAATAAAAACTAAGAACTTTATAAAGTTTTAAATCATTTATGAACAATTACTAGAGTAGACAATTACGTGTAAATTATTTCTGTGCTATTAATTCTAGCCCGGGATCAAGTAGCTAAACATGCGAAACACGGTTAGTTCGTTCTTGTGGTATATTTCCGGTAGTGAAGAGTCTAGGTGTATGAGCTTACCGTGGTTTCCTTCATGTGCAACGGAAATACTGCAAGATTTTATTTAGAATGTCTCCCATGAAGTAATCCTTTTTCATAGCCCTTGTATATACTTTGATATAGTCAAATAACTCAAATCCATGCAGATAATCGTCAAATTATAATGCTGATTATAAATCTTCGTTGTCCACTTTACCCTTTATGACAGTCAGATTTCCAGGCATCTTGCACATTCTTCATTAACTTTTGTCAGCTGCTTTAATTCTTTAAAACAACATAAATCAAACGTACCTTTTATGTTAAATCTGATGGGCAGAACAGAAAGTACATTAAAATATTTCTATTTGCACTAGATGTATATTTAATTACTACAATGAGAAATATTTCTTACTAATGTTTGGCCGTCAAGCCCTATTATTTGGCTTGGTATCCCAAAGATACTTTTCAAAATTTTTGTTAGCATTGACTATTTACTTTAAATTTTTTAATACAAAAGCGGATACTTGTAATTAAAAGTTAAATCTGTCAAATCACTTGCTAAAGCATATTCCTAATATACGTTTCATTAGATTTTTTTTTAATTGTAGTTAAAAAAACTCATTCTTTTCCTCTCTATCCTGTAGGCATAATGGTCAGGGGGGCCCGGCTGCGAAAACCTCGAGCCTGGATTCGAATCCCGGATGCTTGTGAGTACGCTGTAACTTTGCGGCAGCGTGGTACTTAAAATGCTTTCAATCCGCAAATCCTCTCCAGGGGATAGTGGAAGGTAATAAGGAGAATTCAATCCTTGTATCCATTCCTCGGAGAATTTCCCTTCAAAACTAGGAAGGAGATGTGCAAATTCGTGATGTCACCTATTAGCTGCCCAAGCGAACGAAAAGCATAATTTCTTTTCTTAACCATGATAAAACTCGTGGATTTAATCTGATGCTACTGCAAAATATAGTATTAAAATATAATATATATATATAGAGAGAGAGAGAGAAAGAGAGAGAGTTAGATAGATAGATAGATAGACAGTTAGATATATAGATAGATATAGATTTTGATATACATAGATAGATATAGATATGCAATGACTTAATGATGTAGATGACTTGTTGATTCCCAAACCAAACACATAGACTGCCAGAGCCGTGCAGATGGAAAGCATGGGCTTGCTGGTGACAGGTCAGAGAGAGTTTAGAAAACGGGGCTGGTTAGAAGGACTATTTGGGTATCTTCCGGAATCTGCGACTCACTTTCGAAAAAGTTATTACTATTTTAGAATAGTGAGGGGAAAGAGCCCAAATTAAAGAAAGGCTTTAAGGGGTTATTGCTAATTTAATGTGTAAATCACGGTTATATATTTTTTACCTTACATAATAAAATTAATAAAAAGAAGAAGAAAAGTTGGAACTTAAATGATAGATTATATGTAATTTCTTCCCTATGAAGGCTCTATCCAATTCTTTCTCACTGAAAGTCGTAACCCAAAAGCAGAACGAGTAAAATTAAACTTCAAATACATATACAAAACGAAAAATAATACAAAATAGAACAATAAACAAAAATTATGTATTAATCTCTTTTGTTTAACACTTCAAACATATTTGTCAAAGGAAAAGTGTTTTGAAGCCTTAAACCAAGTTGATTAATCAGTTTCAAATACGTGTTTCGTGCCTCTGAATCATTTGAGACTCAAAACCGCTATACTCGAATCAAATTTTCACTTTAAAACAATATTTTAGTGGCTCTCAGAAGTTCAGACCGTTTCCCTATATGTATTCGCAATCCCAGAACTGCAAAAATAAAATACAAAAGTAGAAACACGAAACAAAAATAAGAAAAGCAAGAAACAATTTATGGTAAAAAAAAACCTGAAAAAAGCTAAGTGCTTAAAAAACCTAAAAAAGGCCAAACGAACTAATTACATTCATATACATCAAGGGGAAACTCTGAGCAATACAAGAAACATATCCCAAAATGAAACGTGTTTTTATTTGGTCAGCATTTAAAGCCTAAAATAAAGGCGGCTCGAAAACGTATTAAATTAGCTTTTTTTCCGAATCAAAATAATTGCCCAAAATGCACAGAAAATACTCATAATAAAAAGCTGCAGAGAACTAAGCTAGTTTTAAGTGAAAAGCTTAAAAATATTCATAAAAAGCTGCCGAGAAATAACGAAGGTAGTATTAAAAATTACATTATGCATATTCAAAACAAACAACTACCAAGAATAAACGAAATTTCATTTAGATAGCTGACGAGATCTAACGAAGTATTTATTTAAAAATATCCTTAACAAAGCCATTAATATTTTCATAACAAAAGCTGCCGAGAACAAATGAAGTTTCATTAGAAAGCTTAAAAAATGAAGTTTCATCAACAAACTCCAAAAGTTTTTAGAAAAACTTGAATTAAAACTGCCTATAATAGCCTGAGTTTAAAAAAGGCCAAACTCAATTAGAAATCAACCAGGAAAAAAGTGCAAACATACCTATCGCCTTTGTACGAGTATAAGAGTATATATATATATATATATATATAATTAAAGGGGAATATTTTTATTGAATTTCTTATATTTAAAATTAAATTAAAAAAGCTCAGAAAGTAAAAGAATTACAGTTTGAAGTCTGAAAAAATCCAAATTTACAAATTCGTAATTTTTAAGTAATATTAACTTTTTAAATTTTAAAACGTTTAATAAAATTTTTGTAGAAGTATTAAATAGTAAAAGTTAAATCGAATGCTGGAATTGGAAAATTGCTTTACTATCAATGGCTAATAGCAGTGGATATGCATAAATTTTGACAAAAATTGTTAATGATAATTAAAGCCATATAAAGAAAAATACTAAGCAATGAAAAATTGAAAAGATAATGAAATAATATCGACTAAATACATATATCTCGTTGGAACACGTATTTATGTATGTTACAACGAAAACTGGATCTTTATAAATGAAAAGCGAAATTCTGAATAACCAACTCACCACCTCTCACTCAAAATTGCTAAAGGTAGAAATATGACATTTGTAGAGGGAAAAATGATGTTGTGCAAAAGCTTTTTTTATTGCACCGTAAGGTCGACTAATAAAGACACAGACTTTTATTTCTTTTTCACAAGCTGTTACATTTGCTTCTCTTGGCACACATACCCCCTGGTGCAAGACATGTAAATTATATACATAGTTTTCTTTATTTTTTGCACTACCTTGTTGTTTGTACCAATTATTGTATTTTTACATTTTGCACTTTTCGAACATTTATTGAACTACTGTTCTCATTTATGGACTAGGATATTTACACCTAGTGGTTTATTGCCTAAGCACAAAATTTTATTTTTTATTGTTATAAGCGGGGATCTAGTATTTGAATATGTATTGGATTTAGTTTTTGTTATACGTTTTTAGTATTACCGCCATTTGTTGCAGCTTACAGCGCATAATACGATATTAGTTTTAGAGTTACTTCTTTCCTATATGTATCTATATCTATATTTAGCCGCTCAACCGGTATGGTGGTTAACGTCGCTGGCCGTCGTGTCGAAAGCCCCGGGCTCGAATCTCGGGGAAGGCATGGATGTTTGTAAACGTAGAGTGTTGGTGCCGCATAGCGGCACTCTAAATATCTGGCTAGCCGAAAGTCCTCTTGTGCGGTTTGGTGGAAGAGGAAAGGAGGGAGACCCTCGGACCCATCTCCCCGGGGTGTTCGAAATTTCTTCAAAATTAGGGACGGAACTAAGCAAAATCGCACTATCACCTGTATATTGCTCAAGGCTGTTGCCAAGGGCAGGCGTAAACTAGCGCCGCTTGCCACGAGGTATTTCGTGGATTTGAGCTGATGTTACGGTCAGACAAGTGAGCATAAGAAACAACAACATTTCTACATTTATGTCTCTATATAAATACATATGCATAATATAGATATGTACACTGCGCAAAAAAGGGGGGGGGACAGTTCTATATCTTCCGTTTTACTGGGCCGATTGAAGAAATTGAAATTGCATTTTTTTATGTCTCGAAAGCGCGAATTAGGATATGTATTAGATTTTATAGCATTGTTAAAATATAGGTATTTTGACACAAAATCGGGCTTTTTCTGAAATGGCATGCCAATTCTTTTCCATATTTCGATTCTACGACTCAAATTATGCCAAACTGCCAAGTTTTGTAAAAATCGTTTGCAAAATTTTTCAAAAATTAGCTCTCAAAATTTTAGCTCCTCAGTGTTAATTAAATTTGATATATATTTATTAATATCTCTTTTTTTATGAAACTTATTTGATTCCTTCTTATACAGTTCGAAATTTAGGTTCATGCCAAACAAAATTCCCCTATTTTTTATGATTTATTTTTAAAATTTGTATTTTTAAATAATTTTTATAAATTTTTCGAAAACAATTTTGATTTAGAACCTATAAAATTTTTACAATCATCTTAAAGTAGATTTATTTCTAAGCATACCTGCAAAACATTACAGCTTTTTATTCAAAATTTCCGAAGATATACGTGAATTTATATATTGGCGTGTTTTGAAATTTGGCATATTTGTTGAAAGCGATAATAACGAAAATGTGGTTTACGCACTTTGTTAAAATTATTTGAAAGTAGAACAATGTGTCATTTTTTTTCTTTTACCCACAATGTAAAAAGCCAGGAACGATATGACATTTATTCCTTCGCTGCACAATGGAACGGAAGGAAAATAGTTTGCCACATATTAAGAAGTTCGCCAAGTGAATTATTCTTGGCTCACACTGAAAAAAATTCGCCAAGTTAAATTTATGAATTTCTCCGTAAATTTCGCCCCAATTTTTACAAAATTTAATATTTAGGCATAATTTGAGTCGTAGAATTGAAATATAGAAAAAAAAATTGGTATGTTATTTCAGAAAAAGTCCGATTTTGTGCCAAAATACCTATGTTAGAATGATGCTATATATAAATCTAATATGTATCCTAAGTCGCACTTTCGAGACACGAAAAACGCAATTTGAATTTCGTCAATTGGCTCAGTAGAACGAAAGATATAGAATTGTCAACATTTTTTTTCCCCGCAGTGTACATATGCATCTAGCATTGGGCAGCTGCTCACTAGGGTCCAAACATCTGCTTTAAAGGCAAATGATTAAAAAAATTTAAGTTATAGTGAAACGTGTCGAAATTTTGTTGAGAAATGGACAGAAGTATAGGTCTTTGTTAAAAAAGGGCAAAGCCTCTCAGTTTAATATATCAAGAATTTGTTTAATCTATTGTATAACTTGAAAACATGTTTTGAATCACATCATTGCAAAAATGGTTCACCTTTAAGGATAGCTGCTGATAAACCTGTCAAAAAAAATCATTGAATTTTCAGCCTTTTGGATTCAAGAAAAGAGCCGATGGTGCTGACAGTGTAATATAAGTTAATAATGATTCAACAAATTGCGAAGAAATCAAAGGGATAATTTGTGTAAGAATGCCTTTCAGCAGCTTTGGAATGAATCCAAAGTCTAACAAGATTAATGCGTTATAAAAATTTAGTGTGTTTAAGAACACTTATGCTAAAGATATTCGTGAAGTTAGGCAACACTTTGAAGTTCGGGACATTCTTCTTACCATGTGTACATTAAAATGGATAAAGAAAGGAATCGATATTCTTAAGGCAACAAAAGAGATGCCTAGAAAATAATACTAGCTGAGCAGAAAAATTCTCTCAAGGGATGTGACAAATGCAAGTCAGAAAACGGGCGGCAATAATACTGAATTTCTTATGCTTTTAAGATCAAAACCATTACGTCCGCGCCATCAGCTGCTACTACGTAATTGCTAGATTTCCATGCAAAACTTCTCGTTCGATACTGTAATAAAAGTACCAATGGTATAAAATTTATCCGGACTTTGAATTTTAATCATAGACAGTTTAAAAGTTTTTTATAAATAGAATAAGACGCTCATTGCAGCGATATCATCTACTTTTGTAATGTGCGAAGAAGGTGTCCTTCTAAAGTGTTCATTTGTATTTTTGTTCAAGTTATGATTTCCATGCATTCTTTGGTTAGTTAAAAGGAATCGTTTCTTAATCCGTATTACCTTATTGATAAATTGGATGATTTCTTGATCCATAGTTTAGCATATTTAAACATTCATATCTTCCTATATCGTCGAATCGTAAACTAGTTTTATGATTGTGCATTGTTTCTTTGATGCTTTATTTTTTTACATTCAAATTTATTTTGGTTCTTTCACTTTCGAGTCTTCATTGATACTCTTGTTGATTCATTAGCACCTAAAGATATAGAACTCACTTAATATTATGAAGTTTCTTTAAAATTGTAGCTGTGCATCAAACCTTTAGTGTTCATGCTGCTGCCCCAAAAATTATAGTATTATACTCTTTTTAGTATGAAATAAATTTGTGAAGAAATGTTTGATTTAAAATGCTGATGTTATAAGGTATTTCTCCAGCCTTCTTAGCATGCCTTCGCGGTGTAATGGCCAGCACACTCGGCACGCATTCGAGAGGTCCGAGGTTCGAGTCCCGGCGAGGACAATGCTCATTTGTCAAATCTCTCAGCATCAAAAATCCTAATGTCTCTACAGTTGCCCCCGAACTATAAAAGGTGGTGGATGAGGATTCTCTACAGCCAGGATTTGGCGGTCGCCCATTAAAATCCCCTTTACTTTACGGTTTGTTGAGAGAACACTCCAAGGCTTGCCTTCACAAGCCCGAGTGGCAAAATCTCTAAACGTTTTTTGATATGTTAGCGATGTCAGAAGCTTAATAGAATGGAGGCTTGCACTCGTTTTTGGCTTTTGGAGAACCGTAGATAAGCAAGCATATCCGCCATCTCATTCCCATAAATACCGCAGTGTGAAGGTACCCATTGAAAAAACATCTTGTGGGAAAGTTCTTTTATGACTTCCTGACACTGTTGAACGCATATGTTCTTACACTCTTGGTAAAAGTAGATGGCCTGTATTGCTGAAGTCGAATCCGACAGTACAACAGCCCTCCTGAACGAACTATGTCTCAATGATAATTGTTGGAGAGCTACATGAATGGCTTTCAGTTCTCCATCAAAGAGAGTGGAATAAGCCCCTACAGGTATGTAGAAACTGAAAAGCTTGCTAAAAACTCCAGCTCCAGCCCCCTGAATCCTATTGGTTAAAGAGCCATCCGTATACACATGTATCCATTACTCAGCCGGAAAACGTTGCTCAATTGTTTCCAAAGCTATAGTTCTGTGGCTACTCTGACGTTTTTCGATAACTTACAGTCATTAGTGAAAGATTGGCGAGTTCTTTCAACATCGCAAAATGTGACGGTTTCATATATTTTAAACTATGTAAAACTTCATTATTGTTTATTTGTGTATTTTCAATATTTACTCTATTATATTTCACGTTATTATATATCATTTACTATCGAATCTGGCAACACCAGTTATTATTTATCCGAGCTGTGAGCTCGAGACTATGTAATGAAGCCGGTTATTCTAAAGATAAAAATAAATGTTGCATATATGTTACATTGATTAGTTCTAACTTCTAACGTCAAAATGCACCGGTAAAAATATAAACCCTTTAAGTTAAGAACTACATTGGTGACTAACGAGGACGTGAAAACCTTCTGTGCTTTTTATTTTTTATTTTTCGACATAAGATGACGCAGTCGCAAGTAAGTGCCTTTTCATTCCTCGCTTGTTGTTATTTTGTGCAAATTTCCTCAATATATTATTTGTAAATATATTTTTATTTCGTTATTTCTCCCCGCGTTTCGCGCTTGCTATCTCTGTTCTTAGTCGTGACATCACCATTCAGAACTGTCGGCGATGATTCTCCAAACGTTGAAAGAATTGCATTGCGTCTACCGGTATTTTGGCGAAATAATGTGCCTTTATGGATCCGTCAGTGCTTTTGTTTTAAGTCAAATAACTCAAGATGACACGAAATATGCCGCACTGGTTTCGATGTTGGATTCCGAAACACTTTCTCATGTTTCTGATATAATTCTTACACCGCCGACGAAAGATGAATACAAAACGCTGTCCGATCGCTTCATTAACGAATTTGCTGATTCGAAACACCAAAAAATTAAAAAGCTATTGACTGAATTGCAATTAGGCGATGACAAACCTAGCCACTTGCTATGAAAAATGAAGGAACTTTCCGGTGGTCAGTTGCAAGATGAATTTCTAAAAAATTTGTGGTTACAACGTCTCCCATCCCAAATTCAGACTGTACTTTCAGTTTCCTCGGAAACTTTAGATAAACTGGCTGACATTGTTGACAAAGTAGCAGACATCACGTCGCCGGTTTCAGTATATTCCGCCAAGTCTGCACCTGAGCCGAACGCATCCACTGAAATACAAGAATTATCAAAACGAATTTCAGAATTAAAACTACAAGTAGCTCGCCTGTCACGGCCGCGTAATAAACAGTTTTTTCGTAGAAGATCATCGTCGCGCTCGCATTCCAGAAAACCGCCAGCAACCATTTGTTATTACCACAGACGCTTTTGTAAAAATGCCCATAAACGTACCCCACCTTGCGAGTTTTCACGTCGCCAATCTGACCACCGCCCGAATTTTTCGGAAAATTCGGAAAACTAGAAAACATGGCTATAGTGGCGGCTTGTGGCCATGACAATCCGCTCGCTGAAAAATGTCGCCTATTTGTTTTCGATAAACACACAAATCAACGATATTTAGTAGATTCTGGCGCAGACGTCAGCATTATTCCCAAACCAAAAAAAAAAAATATGAAACCAACCAAATTTGAACTTTTTGCAGCGAATGATTCTAAAATCAAAACTTATGGCCAAAAATTACTTAAACTAAATTTAAATTTACTGCGATCCTTTTCCTGAAATTTTGTGATTGCAGACGTTAACATAGCGATTATTGGTTCCGACTTCTTGGATAAATATGGATTAATTGTGGACATTAAAAACAAGCGCCTTATAGATCCCTTGACAAAATTGTCTACAAAAGGCAAACGTTTTGCTGGTACTGACCCCCAAATTAAAACATTATCTTCATCACTTAACTCGGAATATGCTGCTATCGTGAAAAACTTTCCTAATCTGACAAGACCTCGACCTTTTAATGAAAAGATTAAACACAGCACTTTTCATCATATTGAGACATTTGGTCCTCCAGCACATGCCCGAGCGAGAAAATTAAAGTTCTCCATTTCACATGGTTTCCAAAAAAGACACTAATTCATGGCGCCCTTGTGGTGATTATCGTGCTCTAAATAGGCAAACTAAACCAGACCGCTACTCGATTCCAAATTTAACAACTTTTAATGTAAATCTCAAAGGTAAAACAATTTTTACATAAATTTGATATTCAAAGAGCATATCACCATATTTCTATTCATCCAGATGATAGGCATAAAACGGCGATAATTACTAACTTCGGAACATTCGAATTTGTATTTATGCCATTTGGATTATGTAATGTCGCTCAAACTGGATGCGTTTCATACACGAAGTGCTAAGAGGTTTAAGTTATTGTTTCGTATACCTCGATGACATCTTAATCGCATCGTCAGACGTTAACTCCCATAAAAAACATCTGAGGGAAGTTTTACAAAGGCTTGATGACTATGGTTTGACCATCAACGCCAGTAAATACATGTTTGGATGCGCAGAAGTTCAATTTGTAGGTTATCTGCTAAATAAGGATGGTATCCTACCCCTTCCCGGAAAAGTAGACATTATTGATCATTTTAAACTGCCTGTCACAGTTCGCGACCTCAGAAAATTTTTGGGTATTTTAAACTTTTATCGAAAATTCCTACCCAAGGCGGCAGAAACTCAAGCTCTCTTACATGACTACCTTAAAAATTCTAAAAAAATGATAAACGAGAAATACAGTGGACCGAGGAAGCTATAAATGCGTTTAATCAGTGTAAAAATCACTTGGTTAATGTTACTCTTTTGGCTCATCCTTCACAGGATGCTGACCTCACCTTGACGGTTGATGCAAGCGATTTTGGAATTGGTGCCTCCTTAAATGAAAACACCAACAACGGTTTTAAACCTTTAGGATTCTTCTCTAAACAGTTAACCCCAGCTCAAACTAAGTACAGTACTTTTGACCGCGAACTTCTAGCAGCTTATTCCGCTGTTAAATACTTCAGGCATATGATTGAGGGTCGCATACTGATATTATACACCGACCACAAACCTTCAAACCAAAACCAAACCACAAACCAAAATTCGCCTTTAATCAAAACTTAGATAAGGCTAGCCCACGACAGCTGCGCTATTTAGATTTCATTTCACAACTCACCACCGATATTAGGTACATCCGCGGCATCGATAATGTACCAGCGGATGCATTTTCTCGAATATCAGCGATTGTTGCCCCCAATACTATAGATTATGAGGACTTTGCAGAAATGCAACAAGGCGATGATGAATTAAAAGCACTAATTCCTTCTCCGGACAAATCTCTTCAGCTGAAAAAGTTACGGATGCCACGATCAACTGCAGAAATATACTGTGATATTTCCACGGGTACGGCGCGTCCATATGTACCTGTTGCTATGCGACGAAAAGTCTTTCTTTCAGTGCACAACCTCTCGCATCCTGGAGCTCGAGCTACTACTAAACTCATCTCTAAAAATTCGTCTGGAAGTGTATGCGTAAAGATATTCAGGGTTGGACTAGTACCTGCATTCCCTGTCAACGAGTCAAAATTCAACGGCATACAAACAGTAAACTCGGTTCTTTCAAAGTTCCAGATTCTCGTTTCTACCATCTCCATCTTAATATTGTAGGACCCCTGCCTCCTTCGCAAGGTTTTTCGTATTGCTCAACTGCCATTGATCGTTTTACCCGATTGCCGGAGGCGTATCCTATCACCGACATGACAGCGGAGACAGTAGCAGCAACATTAATCCGTGAGTGGGTACCACGATTTGGCGTTCCTGGTATCATTACAACAGTCCAGGGCCGTCAATTTGAATCACATCTCTTTCGCGAATTATGTGCGTGCTTAAGTATTCAAAAGATCCGAACCACGCCATACCACCCTTCAGCCAATGGCCTCGTTGAGCGCGCACATCGGCCACTCAAGTCTGCGCTTATGACTCATGCCAATCCACGCTGGACGCTGGCTCTCCCTTTTGTTCTCCTTGGCTTACGCTCAGTCATTAAAGAGGACATTAACGCTACTGTGTCTGTACGGTACAACTCTCCATCTACCTAGTGATTTTTTCCAAGATACGGACATGAACAATGCCTCCGAGTTTGTGCAGCAATTAAAACAAACTATGCATAATCTTAAACCCGTACCTGCATGTTCTCACGGAAGCAAGACAGTGTTCGTGCACCCGCAACTGTCCAAGTGTACTCACGTATTCTTGAGACAGGATGCTGTGAAAAGACCCTTACAACCTCCCTACGACGGACCTTATACTGTGGTTAAACTGACTGAGAAGCAGATTACCCTGCAGCGACAAGGCAAGGACATTAGTGTGTCCATTGATAGAGTTAAATCTGCTTTCCTGCTGCCGGACAAAATGGACACCGACAATCAAACAGACATTCCTACAACCCAAACTACCCGCTCTGGTCGTCGTGTGCACTTTCCGCAAAGGTACGTGTCAACCTGATCGTCGGCAGTCCTCCTCCAGTTGACACTGGGAAGGGGGTACTGTGGCGACTCTGACGTTTTTCGATAACCTTACAGTCTTTAGTGAAAGATTGGCGAGTTCTTTCAACATCGCAAAATGTGACGGTTACATATATTTTAAACTATGTAAAACTTCATTATTGTTTATTTGTGTATTTTTAATATTTACTCTATTATATTTCACGTTATTTTATATCGTTTACTATCGAATCTGGCAACACCAGTTATTATTTATCCGAGCTGTGAGCTCGAGACTATGTAGTTGTAATGAAGCCGGTTATTCTAAAGATAAAAATAAATGTTGCATATATGTTACATTGATTAGTTCTAACTTCTAACATCAAAACGCACCGGTAAAAATATAAACCCTTTAAGTTAAGAGCTACAGTTCTTATTTGCTCTGGACTCATTTCCTTCTTATCTACTTTCATTTCCAGGTCCAACCGCACATCAAGGAAACTATAATCCAAAGGATTTAGCAAAATCAGCAGTGCCGGTTTCAGTGTTCTTATATGATTGTATTGTTCTAGGCGATAGACACACTGCAGAAAGCCATTTTGTGCCTTCAAATTTCGTTGTTTATTGTAATCATAATTCCTCAAATGAGGGTTACTTGGTAGACGAATAAGTCTCTGGAAAAGGATAAAAGCATTTTTTGAATCAGGTTTGTCACTGGTTGGTTTGCCGATACCAACTGCATTGCCAGAATGGGAGTCGTTTTAACAGCCCCGGTTATGATGCGCAATGCCTGATTTTGGAATACCTCCAGACTTTGTATCACATTTCGCGCAGCCGAGATCAATATCTCACAGCAATAACTTAGTATTGGTCGAATATACATTTTATACGTCGAGTTGAGAGTCTTTTTACCACAACCCCATTTAACACCCGCTAAGCGTTTTAAATATAGGTAATCTACCCTCCGCCTTAGCCACTACATGCCCTGCATGCTTTCTTCAGGTTAAGCGCTTATCAAAAATACAGCCAAGATGCTGAAAAACCGACTTCTCGTACAATAGTCTAGGAGTAAAGTGTCGTCTATTGAAAGAGGAAAACAGACAAGTGGTCTTCCGCTGATTAACTCTCATATTACTAGCAGAAAACCACTCCTCAAGTCTCTGGAGGCAGAGTTTAAGATTCGGTTTAAACCACCCTGATCTTTTTTGTTAGCTCTGGTCCATACGACAAGATCATCGGCAAAAAGGGCACTGTTCACGATCCCATCCGATTCTAAGATGTATGATAGGTCGTTAATGAAAATGTTAAAGAAATTAGGGCTAATAACTGTGCCCTGAGGACACCCCGTTTCAACTTGTTTATATTTTGAAGTGCTGGTGCCATAACGAGTAGCACAAAAATGTTGGGTCAAGAAATGTTTTACCCAAAGGAACATTTTCCCTCCAACACCGAATGTCTGGAGTTTTTGAACAGCCTTTAACTTCCAAATATTATCATACGCTGCTTGGAAATCTACGTAAACAGCCAGTACCGAATTTCGTTCATCAAGTGCATCTTTAATTGACTGGCTTACGAATCCGACTTGTTGACTTGCAGAATGGTAATTTCTAAATCCCACTTGTTTAGAGGATATTAAGCCATTGATTTCCAAGTAATACTTAAGACGGGAAACAATCATTCTCTCCATTATCTTTGATAGCCCACTAGTTAAAGCAATTGGTCTATAGCTGTCCAAATCCTGCTGAGGTTTGTTCTTTTTAAGAATTGGGATTAAGTTGGCCTTTTTCCAGGCAGCAGGAACAGTCGAGTTCCAACTCTTATTATAGAGCTTCAGGAGGACATTCAGGGTATTTTCGCTAAAATTCTTTAAAAATTCAGTATGCATATTGTCTGGGCCTGGACATTTTTTACATTTCATTTGTCCAATAGCTCCCCGCAATTCAGAAATAGTAAAATCTCTATTAAAGCCGAAGGTCCCCGAGGGTTAGAAGAAAATTTCTCAATAATTGTTTTCCTAAGCGTCTTTTTAAACGCTGTTTTTGCAATAAAAGGAGTTAAAAGCATCCGCAATGACCAGGTCATCTGTCAGTATTTTTGAACCTACTTTCATAGGTTCTCTTCCATGAACACTCTCTTCCCTTTTCACTCCATTCACAAAATTATAAACCTTTTAACGAGTAAGACCACTGAACGAGTAAGACCACTAAACACTCGTTTGTCAACGATAATTTTAGGGTTTTCGTTAAATGTAATTTAAATATAAACCAGGGACCCTATTAAAGCTTATCTAACGTTTTTGCCGAAATCACTTCGCTATCTGATTTATGTCACTAACGCAGTTACAGTAGAAATGAATTCTAAAAAGCAGCATTTTAATCTTTGTCCCATTTCTAATTAAAGGAATAAACTTTAAATAAAATAAATGAATAAAAATTTTAAATAATAAATATAATTTCCTCTAATTGAGATCATCTGACAAACTGAGTGGCTCTTCGACTTTATACAAAAGTCTACTGTTACCTGCAACGTTAAAAAAATCAAGCATTGCAATGCATTGTTTTAAACAGATTAGCAAGCTAATTTGCTTAACTTAATTAAAAATGTTCAAAAGAAAATTTACATATTAGTTAAACAAAATGTACCATTTTTTCCCATTATCAATCCTCGGCTACAGGCAGTGTGAGTACCAAATGCTAACTCGCGAAATTATACAGTGGTGGTTTAAGAGAGACGACTTGCGTGGAAAAGCATGTATCAAGTTAGTTTCTTATGCGGTTTCAGGAGCCCCTTTTCTTGATCTGTAATGTGCAGGCTGTTACACCGCTTTTCATTGGATCTATTAAAATGTGAACCAGGATAGAACCTCATTTTCCAACGCTTCACTAAGTTTTTCTCCACACTCGATTCACAGGATAATAGATCCTCATTGAGTGCTTTATATTGCCCCAACCATATCTGTCTTATTTCCCTCGTTTTTACTAGCTGGCGAACTTTTTTATTACCTGTTGCTTATCTTTCTAAGATCCTTGTGGATATCTCGAACGCGACGCCTACGTATTATTACTGTTGTTGTTATTCATGGGAAAGGAAAAGGTCATGTGTTGTGTCTCGTCCTGATACATCACAGATTTCTTCAGACATTCACGTTTTCTGAAATAGTTAAGTTAATCGAATCAGAATTCTTTATTGCATATGCAAAGCATAAAGTCTTTCGTAAAACATGCAACATGTATACAGAAAGAATACAAGTACAAATAAAAGTATGCCAGCGATACAAATCATGAACTTTCAGCTTTAAAATGTGAATCATATGTAGCACTTCCTAAGCATATTTCTTAATTCGGATGTATGAGTACTGAAATAGTTTACTTCATTAAAAACTGATAAAATGCACCCTTGTCTCATTGTAAATCTAAAACGCCTGTGCATTGCATAAGACAAGTTTGTGGCAAAGAACACAAGGATTGCGTACTTCAGGCAGAGACACTTTCATGGAGGACTTTCTAGATGAAACTGTATTGCATTTACGCTACACACAGGAAAAAAACACAGAGCTCCATACAACCACTCCAAATTTTGAGTCAAAAGAGATTTGAACTTAGATCAAACGACCAGTGTTCAACGGTCTTATCCACTCTGTCAGTGAGAAGCTGCTTGCAAAACACTCACTGAAATGTTTTCTCATCATCGAGATTAAGTTATGCTGTTTATACGCTCACTGTCAGCAGCCTTAAATACAACGGGCAATATATTTAGTTAAATAGAAATGAAAAAAAAAAAGCCACATATTGAGAAAGAAAGCAATGTACGTGATTTTCTAAACCCTTTGGAAAACGAGGCTTAAAAATTGACGCAAAATAGAATTGTTAAGTTTTAACAAATGAAGAAAATTTAGCAATTCAAGAAATTCAAGAAAATTTCTATAGATTTAGCAATTCAAGAAAATAGGCTTCAAGAAAATTTAACCCAACCCATGAAGAGATTTCGGATAATTTTAGCAATAAAATGTTTATAAAGAGCAGACATTCAAACAATGATATGTAATGGAAGATTATCAATTGTTTATCTGGCCTTAATGACTTTGGTTGAAACTCAGAGACTTAGTTTGAGAGTCAAATACAATAATATCTTAGTCCATGGTAGGCTATCCATTGACATTTCTGAAAGTGGCAACCGTCTCCAAATGAGTCTCCACTTATGAGGAAGCTCCCAGGGTTTCACTTGATATATTAACTACTTTGACTGCGATTAGTCTGCATGAAATTCTTAATATTTGACTTGAAATTTCACTTTACTTCTATAATACACATTGTTCCAACACTTAGTTTGAAAGATACATTATTAAAAGACTTCATGCTTTCGAGAAATGTTATAAATACACCACGAGCTACATAGGCATATTCTGAACAACCGGTGCAGAATCCTTGACGATAAAACTAAAAGTAAATAGATAAGGTCTAAGAAGAAACTGGTCTTCTAAAAGTTTTGATACAAGAATTCTGTTATTAAAAGATACAATAATTTGGAAAATAAAATTATATAAAGAGAATGTGGATGGTATACTTAGTTAAACCGCGAGAAACATAAACTAAATGTACAATAAACGTAAGAGGGGAGGAGAAGAAAATTAAAAAGAGAAAGAAAAGCGAAAAGCATATTGTTGCCTGCGAAGATTTAGAATCAGAAATAAAATATAAATTTTTTAACAGCAAATGTTGTCTGTAAGCTAAAATACTGAAGATTTATTATACATAGTCAAAACATCAAAAAGAAAAAAGGATTAAGAAAGTATACATAACAAGAATAAAAAAGAAACGACAATGTCAACAGAATTCATCATAAATCATACAGCAGTTGATTCAAAATGTGCAAAGATATGGTGTCATCGGCACAGAAAACCAAAACTAGAGTATAAATATGGAAAGAAATAAAATAATTTAAAACGCTTTGAATCCAAAACAGGTTACATAAATATCAGCAGAATATGCGATTGGGTGATTTTAGCTGGAATAAACTGCTTCGCGTAAATAACTGTTTTCGGATAGAAAATGGGTCTAATTTATAGACGGTATATCAAGAAAAGCCAATCTGTTTACTTCAGTATACAAAATATGGTATTCTCACTGTCACATTTCAAGACATATTAAGGCTTTTTCAAATGGAGATTTAGCGAACCGTCATTTGCTATTAAAAGACTGAGTGCCTGAATTGTAAATAAAAACGTTCTTGAGTTTTTCAAGAATTCAAAACAATTTTTCCAAAACAGAGCTGAAGAATAAAGAAGATTCCCGTTTGGTTTATTTGACTATGACAAAGCACTCGAGGGCTAGCTGCCTAAGGGAAGGGATGAATTCGTGGATAACGTGCAAACGGAAACTGGCTCGTATATACGTTACTCATGGGGAAAACCATAAAAATGCCCATGCAGTCAGCCCGTTCGCCGCGACTTGAACTCCGGACCAAAATACCATTGTTCAATGACTTTACCGCTCTGCCGTTGGTGGGCTTATAATGAATTTCTCCCTCCTTCTTAGCATGCCTTCGTGGTTTAATAGGCAAGCACACTCGGCGTGCATTTGAACGGCCTGTGTTCGAGTCCCCGCGAGGGCATTGCTCATTTCTCGCGTGTCCTGCTTCTAAATAACTTAATGCCTCTACAGGCTAAGAATAAAAAAGAAACGCTAGAGATTTAAAACCTACTCCTTACGCACAGTTATCACTATAATTTGTCTTTCGAGAAGCCCTGAAGTATTTCATTTAAATAAAACTCAAACTGAGTTCAACTTTTTAACTTTTTGAAATTCTACTGGCAAAGTAATTCTTAACAATTATTATTATTTTGCTTCTCATTTATTTTCTCATTCACCTGCTACGTTAAAAATTATGTATATGTGCAATATAGAAAATACGTAAATCAAAATTTTAACTTTAATTTGCAATAGCCCCTAAGCATTTTAATTTGGTTATTTTTCCTTTGGATTTTAAAAATAGTAAACTCATTTGAAAGCTCTCTCTAAACTGAGACATTTCAAAATCAATGTTCCTCATGTTATTTCCATATAACGCTAATGACGCAGATATTTGCATATCGCTTCAATAATTATTTTCTAGCCAAAGTCAAAAATTATGTAATAGGGATAATGAGGAACTAGAACTAAATTATTCTGAACCGGGTTTTCATCTTAGACATGTGTATTTCTCCTCTCGCTGCTTTTCTTGCTTACAGGCTTACTCTTTGCTGTTGTACTTCATTTTTTTTTTCAGATAACAAAAATGTAAATATTCATTAAATATAAACAACGATTTTTTTGTCAATAAATAAAGGAATCGTTTTACCGCCCCCTTGCAAGTATCTCTGTCTTCTCTTCAAAATTATTACACCCATACTTTATAAATACATAACATTTCATAATGGAAAACACTCAAAAGTTGCAGCAATACGCAAAGAGAATGCTGTTGCAGCAATTCTTCAATGAGTATAATTAATTAATTAATAGACTTTACCGGAATCCATTTAAGTCATTTAACAAAAAATTTTGAGTATATAATAAAATCTGTACTTCAGAATTCAAAATGTAAAATTAAACTAATGTTTACTAACGAAGCCCCGAAGTATGCTAGACTTTTAGTTAATATAAGAGGATTTTTGTTGTGAATTTTTTAATTAAACAAAATATAATGCTATGAAAATAATAACCGTTAATTATAATTTAAAAAGGTTCTATCAGCGATGGGATAAAATTTCTAACATTATAACAGGCATGTCAAACTCTCTCTGTCAAGTGGATCAGATAGTCATCAGCATGTAATAGAGTGGGACACAAGGGGAAAAATTCCATTTTTATGCTTAATGATGTATTTAAAATATTAGTAAATCTGCCCCCTTGCAAAATACTGTAGTTCTTCAAAATACTCACTGTAATTCAAAATACTGTACTGTAGCCTTGCCTAATACTGCAGTTCTTTAGAAAGAATACACGGAAACTCAGGTAGTGACTAGATATGTATTATTTCTTTCCCAACACTGAGATCTTTTCTGCAAGCAGCTCTAGAATATGTGGAGACATTATGTCCCATCAATGATTTTAGAACAGAAATCAGATGAAAGTTTGTTAACTTGGATCTTGCTGGGGACATATTCCTTTTCATAAGTGAGAAAAGTTGTTCGCGCTGATATGTACTACCAAAAATGGAAATCACGTGCAATACAAGTTTGCGGCTTTTTAGAAAGTGCACAGACGCGTATTTGTAAATTTCTGGTAGGTTCCCTTCACTGAATTTCTTGTAATTCTATCTATAAATGGGTTGGCACTATCTCATCATCGAGTGGAAGAAAATTCAGGGAGTACATTTTCGATAAATCTGATATCGCGGAACCTTTCTTCGAATTCAGTTTTTAAGGTGTACGTTGGAGCTTCTCGGCACAGGTTTTTATATAAAACAGGCTACCTCGAACTTGTTTTATACTTATAATAAATTGGAAAGTGTGTCAAGTCTTAACTTTTTAACTGTCTCTAACATAGCAGTATATTGCATTTAAATGTTTTTAACCTAATCATTCACGTTTGTAATAGTTATGTCTTTTCAACTTCAAATTCAAATTTGGTAACTATTTTGTAATACCACCCATAAAAGAAAGCTCTCGTGGCCACAAAGATTTCAATAAACTTGTTTCTTGTTCTTTGTTCCTAATAGTGGCAAATTTCGTCTCAGAAGTTCCAGAATCTTTCAAGAACCGGTGAAGCGGGATAGCCAATGCAGTTTGTGCAAAAAGGAAGCATAAAAAGAATATTCGCTTCCAAAATCTCCCAGAATAGTTGCTTTCTAAACCTTCAAGAAAATAAAATATTATAGCTGATTTAAGCTGCGATATTTTATGAATCTGATTATTTTTGTACAAGTTTCATAATATTTTCTATATTACTAACTTCTGAACATAACACTTCTTGGTGTACAATAATCTCCGACAAAGCATAGCCTGCTTGCTATATTTGTAAATTAAACGATCTCTTCGCCTAATTTAGTAAATAAAACGTGTTGCTGTCTCAGACCTTTCAATTCTTTCACCATGTTTTCCCTCTTTAATCCATCACACTGATTGAACTTACGTGTATTGCAGATGGTGATGATTCAGTCCTTCTTTCAATTCCTTCACCATGTCGTTCCTCTTTAATCCCTCATATTGATCGCACTTACGTGTGTTGCAGATGGTAATGGTAGTGCACTTATGACGGATTTAGACATTAAGTATACAATTTTACATTTTGCTCAACACAAAAATACTGCAGTTCCTTTTTTCTTAACGTCTTTAATATGTATTGAAAGTTCTTCGTTTACTGACATTTTGTTTACCAAATAATCTTGTACCTTAGCAAGTGAACAGTTCTGATTATATTCACTACAATAAACCGAAATACCTGAAAGGCACTCTATGGAAGTTTACCATGGAATCTTCAAAATAGAATGTGGAAGGCTGCGCGAAGTCTCGGGCGCTGGTTTCAAGATAACAGGACTGCGATAGTGTTACTCGGAGTTTTATGGAAGAGCCGGACATTACACAGCAGGTTGAACATGAACTTCCGTAACGCACAATTAAAAGGTTCGCAGCAATTCCAGATTAGTTCTCTGAGGAGCATAAAATACATTCACAGCAATTCCAGATTAGTTCTCTGACGGTCATAAAATATTTTTATAAAGAGATCATTCTAAGAGCCTTTTTAGCATCCGAAATTGAAAATTAGCTTCGATATTTGGTGTAATTCCAATTTTTATTAACATATTATAATTACATAATTATGTATATTTTATAATTTTCTCGGCATGAACCAAAGGCGGCAGAAATATGAGTCAAGAGCCGCATGCGACCACGTGTTTGACATGCCTGTATCATAGAATTAAAGTGAGCAACATTTTGACACAGATACATTGTACATTTTAAGGTAAAATATATAAGACACGCCAATGGATCTTAATTTAAATAATTTAAATTCAAATATTTGGTGGTCAAGGCATAAGAATGTGCGATCTTCTACCGTACATTGTTCAGAAATTTAACCCATTCATACGGAAAGATAAAGAAATACGAACATAGCCAGGTTCAAATTTTCAAAATTCTCTTTTCCAACTGCCACATAATATTAATCAGAAAAGAGTCATTGCTAGATAAGACTGCATGCTCAGAAATAACAAATATGATCTTGTGGGGTTTTGCTTATTTAATTTAGTGTTCAATCCTTGAACCTCAGAAACACCAATAAGCGAATAATCGCTGAAGTGTGTGACGTAAAATTTACGAAGGGTTAACTACTCTTTATTTCTTATAATAAATATGATACAATCAACTCCTAACTCGGAGTGTACAGCAAAGCCTCTACTTGGGCTTGAACTTAAATGAATATGAAATTAAACTTAACTAAGCTTAACTAAAGCTAACTGAAAGATATAGCCGAAGCTATCAAGATTCTAACTGGTCCCTAAATCTTAATAAGTCGGGGAAGCCAAACAAGGGCCTAATGTACTTCCGAGAGTAGCAATAACTTAGAGAGACATAGCCAAAAGGCAAACGCGCGCTAGTCAGGGGCTCTCTCTCTCTCTCGAAGTCAGTGAAACATCAAATTAAGTACTACCCTTACTCATTTGCAGTAACCGCGTTTCTGAAATTACATTCTAGTAGGAAACTGTGAGCTGAAACTAGAAGTGATAGGAAAGATGCCTAAACTTAAAATAACTGTTATTAAAATTAGGATAAATCTTACAACCTCATGAACTTTTTGGTAGAGAAAAGAGTATATTCACTTTGTAAGCAGTAAATTTTAATTTAATTTATTAAGTTTTAAATATTTTTTATTATCTATTATCTTCATAAGTTTTTCTATTAAGCCTAGTTTGATGTGAAGAGGGGCAAGTCCTTTTCTAAGTACGCATTGAAGACTTAAAACTACACTTTTAATACCTGGAGCTTGTATTTTCCTTTTACATTACATACATTCAAGAAGTCTGTAAATAAAATTATAGAAATAAAATTATAAAATAAATCTCACGTAGTGGCTTACATGAAGGATGAGAGCGGTCCTGAAGGTATACCTTCAGTTCAAACGGCAGCTTCTCAGAGTTCACATGCACTGAGATGTTGCGTTTTATGCAGAGTTATTTTTTTTTTCGTGCGCGGGATGAAAATGAACGTTCTGAGTTCTAAGCAAAGATGCGCCGTCGAGTTTTATTTCAAATTGGGGCCAAAGCGACAATAAATTTGCAGAATTCAACAGGCCTACAGAAGCTTTGCTTAGCTACAACGCAAGTTTAGAGATGGATTAAATCTTTTATAGAAAGCCAAAAATCAGCTACAGATCATCCTCACCCCGAAAGCCTCGAAAGGGCTTCAACAAATAGAACTGATAAAAATTTGCTCTAAATCAAGAACACTGTGCTGTCAGACGATCTATTGATTGCAGTACTAACAGCAGGAAAGCTAATTTTAAATCACATAACTCTTCACCACATTTTGCTGAATGCTCCTTCAGCTTAGCAATGTGTCCTCTCTCATGACACTTTCCATAAATAATGTTTTCCTTGCAAAAAGGCATCGCTCTCTTCCTTCATTCTCCTTTTCCGCATGAGCTCCGCCTCTAAGACTTTTCCTGTCCAATAGACAAAAAATTTATTTAAAGTAACATAAAATTTGAACCACAGGAAACATTTAAGAAGCTGTGACCGATCATCTGAAAGCCATTTCAATTTCGAACTTGCAGCATAGTTATGAAGAGGGGAACAACGTCTCAAGCAATTGCTGGCTTTCCAACATAATTAATTACTTAGAAGGAGTTAGAGGAGATGTGTAATTTAAATATAAATAGAAATGTCTTCGAAAAAGTCTCATTATTTTCTTTACAGACATGTCAATTATTTCTCATTACTTTATGTATATGAGAAGAGCTATTACTTTTAATGCTAACAATTCTGTGAGTTTAAAACCAACAATTCTACGAGTGTTTCCGGCCAATTATATTGCTGAGCAAAAACTGTACATTTTAACGCAAGATTTTTTTGTGTGCAGTATAAGCAAATGTGAGTGAAGGCTATTAATATCCTATTATGAAGTAGGACTTCTTTAAAGATATTTTTCGAAACGTCTTTGAACACCTCCCATTGTTCAGGATTATGTTTTTGCCTCAAAACTTGAAGTAAGAGTTTACAAGTATTCCATCGCAGTTTACAAAATAACCTCTAAAGAAGGAGAAAAAAGCCCTAAAAGATAAACTTTTAAAATGTGAGTTTTACTGCTTCTGGTGAAAGGCGTACTGTTTTGATTTTGCTATGATTATCTGAGCTTGACATTAATTAAAACAACGAGTTAGGTCATTTTAACTAAACTAATTGAAAATAGGCTGGAGAAAAAAAGATTGCAAAATTGACTTTTAACTTAGCGTCAACGGCAAGTTCTGTTGCAGAAATATGGGGCAAGGTAAACAAATTCTGACTTCATAAGCGAAATCAGTACCGAAAAATACATAAGAATCATTAAATTGTTTTCAAAAATAATCTTCAAAAGCAAAAAAGCGAGCTTTATCTTAAATTTTAGGGTAATACAGAGACGTTGCCTGCCCCTAACTACTAAAATGAAAATCATAATGACAAAGTTTATTTGAAATTCTTAAAATTCCAAAAATATGATTTAAATTTCTTTGATGTACAAAGTTTAATATCACAACTACTACCAATATTGCTTTATAAAATTATTGGATATTTTCAACTAAAGATACAAAATGTTGGATAGTAATTTCAAATATTGATAAATATATTTAAAAGAAAATATGAGATAAGAAAATAAGATCCCGAGTAAGGGTTTCGTGATAGATTTAAATTCGATAAATTTAATTTTAATATCGAAAGCAGTATCTATTTCAAGAATCCGAAGAACAAGAATAAGATGGCTTAAAGAAAATTATGTGCTTTTAATCATAATAAATGTCAGTAGGACAATGAAGAAATTTTTCCTGTTGTCATCTGGCAGTATAAATGTAAAACTTCATTTAAAAGAGCATTCGGGTTCAGTGATAAATTATGCAAAAATAATTTAGGAAATAAGCACAGGTAATTAAATTATAATAATTTGATAATTATTTTTGAAGTATTTTCATAATTATTTAAAACAAAGAATGAAGAAAGATATCGAATATGTATATTCAGCTGCGTTTGTAAGAAAAATTAAAATAAAAACCTAGTGCCAATAAAATGATTTTTTATCTTAGCGAAATTCTATACTCGTTTTTACTCATCTTCCTGTTCGTGATGATTTCAATCATCACGAGAAATTTGTTCACATTTCTCTTTGTTACTTGTAGTAACCAGCGCTAATTTCATTCCATTAAAAATTTTAACATCATTAGAATATTCAAATATTAAGAACCAAAACAGTAATCTTAAGCATAAAAATCAGCATTTAAGCAATTTTTCTTTCTGTACTTAGAGAAGTTTACACACTAAAATTCAGCATATATATTGTTGCGAGCTCTGGGTTCATGGCTGTCTCTTCAAATAATCACTCCTGTTGAGCAGGAAGAAAATGACAGTTAATTATAAAAAATAACGACACATCAAAAAAATATATGCAACTATCTCAAAGAGAACTCGTGCATTAAAGAATCCCTCCTTATCACAAGAAAAATATCGCATATTCACAAAATCACTCAAATTTCCAAACGGAATTCAGCTAATTCTCTTTGAACAGAAGTCTTACAACTGATTTAGAACTGACTCGTCCTTTTCTCGTATTCATAGTCCTGACTCGTATTTATAGTATGTTTCACGAGCTTCTGGAAACTACGAAAGAAATCACTACTGGAGCTTCGAAAATGCATTTTCCTTAACCTTCCAAAAAATTACCAAGTCGACAACAAATCCATAAATATCCCATTTCGCCGCCAAATCCTTTCCGAAGCGCTTTTACCTGCATCTCTTGTAGTTGGTTAATGTAGCCATTTAAACGCTGTTACACTCAATTAAAAGACGTACGATTTTCTGCAAGAAATAAACAATTATATACAAAACATGTGACCATAAATTCAATTACATACAATATAAACCCTAAAACTGTTGTCTTAAAAGCAACAAACAAACAAATAATCAAATAAAACAATGTGCATTATTAACAAATTCACAAAAACAACAATATAAAATTAAATCAAATTTTTACAGAAATTTAAGACGATATAAAAAATTATTTAAATAATTTACTATCCAAACACTTTGAATTACGTTCCTCAAGTCAGAAAATGAGCAGTATGCACGCTTGTTTAACAGTAACCTTTAATTAAAGTATGTTTCCTTACACGATGCATAACATATAAGAAAATCACGCATCATAAAACGGTTTTCACAATAACAGGTCTGGTATTTGAATGGATAAAAATTCCAATATTTGTCCGAGTTTCGATTTCTAGCAACTGAATAAGTAGCTTGCATGGCTCTTTCACTATTTTTGCATTGCGTAGCGTGAATGCAAGTTAACATGCCTTACAATGTTCTCCTGAAAGACATCCGTTCTTCTTCTAGAACTATTTATAGGTCTGAATTACATTAGCGGTCTATTTTAATATGCAATTTGAAATCTATACTAAAAAACAGACAAATTTCATGTGAACTGTATACTAAGAGGCAAGCGAAAATAAGTTATCAGCGTAAGCAACTGGAAGAAATATTTTTATCATTCTTTTAAATGCCTTATTTGGATTTTATGTTTGATCTCAAAAATGGTTCCAAAATTTGTTTATTTTTATAAACATAAGGTTAAGTGTGAAATATGTACACTCGTGAGTAAAATTATGAGAATTTGCACATTACGACGAATTTTTGAAAACCTCAATGAACACATTTTAATGAAATGTGGTATGCATAACACAGTAGCCACGAAACATGTATGACACATTTATAACAACGAAAGAAGTATTTATAATACAGAACCGTTCACCTTTAAACGGTACCGAACCTTGAACGATACCGTTCAAGACTTATTTTACGTAAGCATGATCATCAGTAAAGCTCATGGTGCGCAGAAGTCCCAAATCCGCGTTATGATATCGAACTTCAAGTGATTCTAATATGGGGTACTGTTCCTTCTTGTGACATTTCGCGCAGCGTGAGAGCATGCTGGGCAGAAGGCGAATGATGAGCCCTTGTGACAGTCGATCCCATTCCTGCAGGAAGGCAGTTTTCAACTCTGGGATGTTTCTCGGAGGGGGATGGTGAAATTAATTTCCCCCCCCAAGAGCGTCACAGACATACCGTACAGGGTCGTCCTTTAAGTCAGGAAACCAGGCAGAAAACCAGTCGTCCATTAAGTCAGGAAATCTGTCTAGCCAATTCATACCGCGAATATTATCACTTTCCAAGTAATCGTCGACCAGCTGAGACCTACGTGGGCGAGATTTGTCGTCCATTAACAGGAATCCAGAATCAACTGCCTCTCTGAATAGTCGAACATAATGCTCTAAGATCTCCTCTCTACACCTCATATCAGTTAGGGAACCAACCATATGCATGCATGTGCTGCCTTCCAACATAATGCCTTCCCAAACCACTACAATTCCACCACCACAATGATACTTCCGTCCTTTAAAAGGGGGAGTATATAAGGTATTTCTCCCATCTTCTTTGCATGCTTTCGGGGTGTAATGGTTAAGTACACTCGGCGCGTATTCGAGAGGTCCGTGATTCGCGTCCTAGCGAGGACATAGTTCATTTTTCATCTCTCCTGCTTTTCAAAAAATACCTAATGTCTCTACACACTTCTAAGTTATCATGAAATAATACAAATATAAAACATAAGTCTCCTTCACGTACAGCTACTGGCTGGAAAGTACACTAAATTAATTTTGTACAGCCCCACTGCTCTTATTAGAAGCGAGAGTCTAAACAGGATCGGACAAACTAACTCTAATTAAAGTCAGATTTATCAAAACCGTCAGTTATACCTGGCGATCACTTTCAACCTAATAGTGACTTTTGTGGGAATGAAAGTCGGCACAGTAACATTAGCCAAAGTCTACTACAAGTCACATCGGTTATGATTTTCCTCTCAGGTTTAAGCTTCGCCGCTTGCCCGATTCGCTAAGATTTGCATAAACCTCTGGACAAGTGAGCAAGTGACGAAATGAGACAAAAAGGAAAGAGACAAGAATAAAATCTTAACTGTTAATTAAACTTAAATGAAATGTCACAGAGTGACACCGGCTTCTTCTTTTACTCATCCCAAAAAAAATGGGATTAGTATGGGTCATCCGTACACATGCACAGTCCAAACACTCAAAAATCTGTTTTATTTGTGGGGGGAGTGTAATCTCACTTTAGGTATCATTACGAGTGCAGCTACTTTGCAACCATGCCTGTTTTCTCACTACATTGTTTTAAATCAGATATGAGCAACATTAGAAAGTTCTGCACTCAAATTAGAGTTTCCGGCTGAGTCAAGGGGTATATTACATAAAACATATTCAGAATGCTAAGTATAAATAAATATAATTGATTATATTAATTGAAATGTTCGTAATAAATTAAGAATATAACAAAATTTAAATTTAAATAAAGTAATAAATCAATGATGATCGTAAACAGCGTTATTCAAATCGTCATCATACATTTAACATGCTTATAATAAAATTTTAGAAAGTTGTTTAGCTCTATGCTTTTCTGAAGAGACTACTGATGCACAGAAAATCGAGATGATTTCTGAGATTTTTGTGGATCAAGTTTTGCACGTATTTTCGGATTATTAACCTTCATCTTTGAAAACAGCAATTTGTATGTGTACATACTGCCAAAACATTAATTATTTTTCTTCGAAGGGTGCTTAAATTCAGATACTTTTCTTCAACTAAATATGATTTATAAAAAGTGACGGAAGATTACGGCCTTGATTAATACACTTCGAATCGCATAAGGATCAGTGTCAGCAGTTACGCATGGATGCTGGGAACGATATCTTTTTCCATACACATTTCAAGCACTTTCATTTCAAAACGAATTTATTTTTGTTGCCCTTTCCCGCAGCCCAAGATCGCAACTCGATCAAATTAATTTCTTCGGGACATTCGCAAGAGGAAAGTATCATTCAAACAGATATAACGAATATTACGATAATATATAGAGAAGGAGGATTTTTTATGATTTGAATATACTGCTAAATCTGATGTTGTCGGACGAAGGCTAGTCAACATCTTTGCTCGGAGCTAGTCCGTAGCAGTAGCATCAGAAACACAGAAGTTTTCCGTATTCTTGAAATTTCCGTCATGAAATCGGATGAACTGCTATAGCACATCACCTTTGAGCATCGTGTACCTCCGGTGCAACATGCATTGTGTTTAATGTTTTGTGACAAAAGTAAACCTTCATATATGTAACTTAAAGCAAAGGAGTCGAATTCATTGTAATTCTGGCGGTATGGTAGTTTCCCAGATTTAGGTTTTTAATTTCCATCACAACCTTCATAAGTGGATTTTTCACTCATCTCTCTGCCTAATAAAACATTCAGTAATGGTGGCATGAGACGACCAGTCATCAGCAATATACACAAATTGAAAGTTCACATTTCGCACACCCTAATACATACATATATATATTAACACGCACAAACACATACTCCACAGATATCATTAACACTTGAGCACCTAAAGACGGTAAGATGAGAGATGTAAGATACATCGAATAAGGCAATAAAGGAGCCAGGGAATAATTCTTCTAAAACGTTCAGCTTCAGCTCGTGCACAAAATTCTGTTTTCTCTGGAAATACAATAAATTATATTTTGCAACCTACATATTCTTTCAGAATTTTCAGTGCACTTTTCATTACTGCATTAACGCAAAAAAGATAAATATGTGGAAAAACGTTTTGTTTTTTGAAAATATTAACTTATAACTGAAAGATTTCTTTACCAAAATTTAACCTATATTACATGGTCCATTATTGTGAATAGTGAGTATAATTCCTAATAGTAATGAGTGAGTAATTTCTTTTGGAGTCATAGCCATTCGTCTACTTGCTCTCACTGTACCATTGTATTGGTTTTTTTAAATGAAATGGAAGCATTTAAGGATCATGGGAAAAGAAAAGAAGAATACCTGTTTACTCGAAGTATTTAGAACAGCATCAATACATTGTTATCAACGTACGGCAAGGTTAATTTTACCATATTTTTAAAAACCAGTGTCTTTGGAAGCCTCCACTTCTAAATTTATGTTTCGTTGCCAAAGCATTTACTTCTTGATCAAAAAGGGATCAACTGCTGAAACAAATAGTAATAATCTGCTAGGAAGCTGCCTGAAAAATATGGATGATGAGAGAAAATTTTAAATCTCATATTGTTCATTTGCTGTGTGGATGCACTGCCGTATGCCGTCGGGCGTTATCCTAAAGCAAAGGGACTCCATGTCAATTCACAATTGCTGGTTGTTTAAGGTACAATTTACTATGCATGTACCGCCTATCTGTGTAATATCGAGATGTGCCACTTATCTGTATAATATCGTTTCTCCTCATGGACGGGATAAACAGTAACTAACAGTAGCTGAAGACAGCCATACAATAAATATCACACAAGGGGGGCAAAATAAAACTGGCCTAGAAGGACCTTTTTGCTGTTGATGTTTTCAGGGAATTCCAAAATATTTTTCGAGGTCGGCTTTACTTTTGCCCCTTTGTATTTTGAATAGCCGCCCAGACTGAATAGTGGTTAGTGACGCTGACTGCCGTACCGAAACGCCTAGGTTCGAGTCCCGAAGATAGCATGGATAAGCATATATTGTCTCGGTGCAAGAGGGCGCTCGAAACACGTAGTGAGTAGAAATCCTCTCAAAAGATTGGTGGAAGTGTTGCGAGACTATTGGACCACCTCCTGTAGTGCTCTTCTTCGTAATTCCATCTGAGGCGGAAGCATAACAGTTAATAAGGTACGGCGATACCTAATATGTCTACATGGATACATAGTTTTCAGCCTTGCTTTAACCTGTACCTGCAGTTAGATGCAAAGATGTTTTTACAGTCATTGCTGAAAAGTAGGGCATCAGGCGATGGGTGCCCCATGGAAGTTGATGTGCTCTTCAATTTGTACTTTTATTTTGTTTTTAGGCTTATTAGTATAGTAATTTTGTGTGTTAAGTTTAGCTTAACTGATATTCTATCTTGGGTGACTCAGTATTTTCTGCTTTGAGTAAAACTGGATGAATAATCGATGTTTTTCAAGCTGCTTATAGCTAAGCCTGCTTAGGCTTAGTGTGTATGTTTTGCAGCAATTCCGAGGCTTGAAGGATTTTGGTGGATCATGATTTCAAGTTTTTAAACACGTTTACAAAGGAAAACCGGCCTATTTTTGGTGCATCATTTCTTCCAGTCTTTATACCCGCTGGTTGATTTGTCGATTTTTTGCGCTAGTACTCCCTTTTAGTGTTAATTGGAACAAGATCATGAATTCTCCCTCACCCAACAGTTACAAGATCATGCATTCTCCCTCATCCAACTACTGCACTTAGAGTGCACAACATCCCTAAAAACCACGTTTTCTGCAGACATTTTAGGTCGCGAACATTTTGCACACTTGAGTGATCTTCAGATACTTTCTTGATTAGTTTTCAATGTCTGATTTCCCATCACGAGTAAGAATCACGATCGCAGAAAGGTCCTCCGGCACCCTGTATTTCGAGTACTGCTGCATCAGAACTACGAAGTCCATCGAAAGACATTTCAACCACAAGGCTCAGCCACATAGTGCGAATCACGGATTGTGCATTAGAATATCGGGATAGGTGCAAATAAAAAGAACATTCAATACTACAGATACTAAGAAACTGCAGAGCTTTATTAAAGATATCCAAGACTTAGCAGGAGAGCAGGAACTAGTTATAACTGTCCAGAAAGCCTAGATTACGCGGACGAAGGAAGACTTTGTTTTACAGCAAAGTGATAAACCGGAAGTCAACAGCCTCCTACCATTGTCGGTCAAGAGGGCAGGCTGAAATATACTACATTAGAGTTCACCTTTTGCACTCTGAGGTAGCAAAGTATAATAAACAGCTACCTATTCCAGTCTCAAAGTCCAAATAGAACGGCGTTTTGTATCTAAGACCTAAGGATAAAGAAAGATAGCCGAATAACTTGCAGCCAGTTAGCAAAGAGTCTGAATCCAAATGAGCTAGCGATTAGACTCAAAAATAACAGAGCTACCCGCTCTAAAGAACTACTGATTAGCTGTGGAAAGAAAGTAGACGTCTTACAATAGCCTCTAAATGACAGTCGGTCTCTTCATTCCTGAATACATTAGCGAATTTTTCAATCTAAGAAGACAAGGCTTAATGTCTTCAACATCTCATCAACAGCGGTAGCAGAGGACATGAAGTAAATCTTACTTTATGTCCTCTGCTACCGCTGTTGATGAGACACTCAATCACAGATAATCAGAGCAGTATAGAAGCTCCAGGCAAAACCTTAGTAGGTTTTAGCTCGTACATCTACCGATATCACGTCAACTCAAAGCGGTGCTACAGTTCCCAAGGTTTCGGATAACACAGTAGTCAATGCGATAAACCAGTCTGCTGCTCAATCTGGGCAGGCGAAAGCTACTTCAAAAGATTGCACTTCGAGCTACAAAAAATGTATGAATGGCGTACCAGATCGATCACGAGACGAAGGAGATAATTCATCCAACAAACATAGCAACAGAAGCTCATCAGCAAGGCTCCTCAACAAAAGTCAATGTCCAAAGAGCCAGAGAGGCCACAGTAATGGTAATGCAATTCATGACAGAAAATGCAGTTACTCTCATCCAGGAAGCGCGCATGTCATGGGTATTCTAACAGGCCTTCCTATAGCCTGAAAAACATTCTTCTCCGACAAAGCTTAGGGTAACAATGCAGTATGGTAGGCTAAGAAGAAAGCTTGAAAATTGCGTGCAAAGTGTGGCCACGCATTGTTCTGTTGACATGTGGTCGCAGACAAGCTCTAAATGTAAGTAAGGAGAACAGGCTGCAAAACACAGAGATGTAGTGTTGGTTGATAAGTATACCGATAAGGCTTATTAGGGGGTGCGAGAGAGGAATCCTGTATCACCTTCACACCATAACACTGGTTTCAGGACCAGTATGACGTTCCATAACATAACACTAGAGCGGTCTTTCTCCAAGGCGTCTTCATACTCTAATCTGACCACACCAGTACTGCAGACAGAAGCGTAATTCGTTAGAGAACACAATGTCATGCCATTCAGATGCCCATCTCCGCCGTTCAGTGCACCACTGCAAACGCAAACGTCTGTCGTTTAAAGGTAAGTGTATAAGGTACTTCTCCCGCATTCTTAGCATGCCTTCTGGTTGTAATGGTCAGCACGTTCGGGGCGCATTCGAGAGCTCCGTTGTTCGAGTCCCGGCGAGGGCATTGCTCGTTTTTCCCCTCTTTTGCTTCTAAAAAAATCATAATGTCTCTACAGTCGCCCTTTAAAAAGGGGAGTGTATAAGGTACTTCTCCCGCATTCTTAGCATGCCTTCGTGGTGTAGTGGTCAGCACGTTCGGCGCGTATTTGAGAGGTCCGTGGTTCGAATCCCGGCGAGAACACTGCTCATTTTTCACCTCTTCTGCTTCCAAAAATATCCTAATGTCTCTACAAGCGGAGCAATGGACACCTAGCGGATAGGCCATTTTACCGTAAACAACGTCAAATTTTTCGTGCAGACACCGATTTTTGTGTTACATATTGCATTTGTTAGGATATGGTTGCGGATACGGCAGTGCGTTACATCAACGCCATGCGCACAATATGCCCGTCTTCCTGGGGAGTAGGGCGAAGAGGAGGTTGTCGTTGTTGCTGTCCATCAGTCGTTCCCTTCTGCATCTACCGATTCCATGTTCACATGGCCTTTAGTTGGCTAACGACCGACATGATAACCGTTTTCCTGAAACGATAATCAGCAATCTCTGTACGCAACGATTTTTGTTCTGTGGAACTTAGAAGCTCACAGGTGGTTTCACAATGAAGAATGAAAAAGTATGTTACTAATATAGTACATTCCTAGATACTTTTTTTTTTGTTTTGCTGCACATAGCTCGTCTTACAGGCTGTACGAAAAGTGTCAAATTTGGAAATGTTTGGCAATGAATAATAAGGGCCTTGCCTTTTTTGGTAAAGAATGCAACTGCTTTAAAATTGCAATGCTCATAGTGTTTTCAAACTGAAACATTTCCATTAATCTCTGAAGTGGAACGATATTTGAAATTATACAGACTGGTACAGACATGGTCTGTTCATCAATAGCTTTTCCTATCGAAATCTTGCTGTAAGTTTGCCTAATCTATGGCAGCTAATTAACTGCATATATAGATTTGAAAAGTTTCCCTTGCCTAGGGGAAGAGGAACTTTGTCAAAAACTTAAGCCAATGGTTAGACAACGCCTAGCCCGGAATGCCGTAGTGCCGGATACATCAGATGAACTTTGGCTACATGTGGAAGCAGTTTGGACTGTCATTCCCCAACAACACATATCAAATGCCTTTTACTCAATGCCGCAGTATGTAGTAGTGGTTGTAGTCAAACTTGGAGGCAACTGTCATCTGATTTTCTCCTCATCCTCACCCCAAAGATGGCTATATTTCAAATCAATTAACATTCATATTATGTGTAATCCTCGAAATAAATTGGCCTTGATATGTCTTCGCGTTGCATTTTCGATGGCCAGTAGCGTAGTTAAAATTTCTTTTGATATTTAAGAACCTATTTCCGGGAGTTTATCTAAAATTTCAAAGAAAATAACTAAATAGCCCTGCATCGTTTCGTTTGCCTTCATTACTGTAGAAAACAACAGCTCATTTTAGCTACACAGTGTTTCGCCTGATGAATTTTATGTAAATTCAATCATGCTTCATAAAAAATTTTGCACTTTGTATGTGTGGTTGGTTCTTCAGAAGATTTTACTCTAAGAGCAATGCTCGTTAAAGCTTTTTGATCTTTTCTAACCTATTTTTCAAGGTTAACTTAATTAATTTTAGAAATTTCAGGCGCCATTAACTCCCCACTTGCGACTTCTTACAGTTGTTGCTGTATTAAAATCGTTTTTGCCTGAAAAAGCAATATTTCAAAGTTAGTTTTATCTAGCTTATCAATTTTTAAATTAAGACTTATCATCTTCTACGACTTGTAATTTCAGTGAAGCCAAAAAAATAGTTTCGCTTACCTTGTTTTTCCCCTCAAAACACGGAGCCTTTCCAGTTACTTCCTGGATATAAATCTCCACTGGTTATAGGTAGTTGACCAAGACCTCTTAATACTAGTACTTTGACCTGGCTTGGTTTCGATCTCAGACGAATGAGCTGGCTGGATTATTGGTTTTTCCTATCTGTAATATTGATTACGAGTCACTTGCCTTCATTAAGTCCTCCAAGAAGGCCTTCCTTCTCTTAAAAGCAGATTGTCCTCGCGGCTTTGCTATTTCAAGTAAGCTAACCTCAGGCTCTACGTTCATAACCCTTTTTATGAAGAAGTGATATGTAGCAGGATACTCACATTGAGAACACGGGATTAAGAACATAAGGTTTAATTCATCTTTACCTTAGACATTACAGCATGGATGATAAACACACATACATGCCGTTCATGGGCTACATTAGAGGCCCAATTCGAAAAAATTTCGTTGGTTTGGTTTGGTTTGGTTTATTTGAATATGGCAAAATCGAGGGCTATCTGCCCAAGGAGAGGGAGTATTTCATGGAGGACTTTTATAGATTTCTCGGTTTTGAAATGCAGGAATCATAGTCTTAATTGGCTTAATTAAGGAGTAAGCATTACTAAAAGGCTTCATGGAAGTTCTGTTAACAAAAGGAATTATAAAATGGTGTTAATTCATATTACTTAATAATAAATTTTACCGAACTGCATTACTGGTCTCTTTATTTATTTATTTATTTGGTTGTTTTAGTATTACACTGAAATATACTGGAAGTTCATGACTCATAATAAAGAAAAAAAATTACAGACCAGAAATTAAATTTTATTAATAATGTAATCAATTGTGATATGTACAGCAAAACCATAAAATAGCATATTTTATCTTTCAATGGAACATCATTAATAAAAATGCAAAAGAAAGCGAACAGTATCCCCAAAATAGCCTATATTTTATGTAAATTCTAAACTAGAATCAATTTTTATCATTCAGACTTCAGATTGCTGTAAAATGCTAAATTAGAGCTTGTATTACATTTTTGAAGGTTAACATTGTAGATCGTGAATATATTTTTAGATATTGCAAGAGGTTTGTTGTAAGGTTTTAATCAAAGTTGCTTCTTCGAAGGATTTCAAACAATTCCCCCGTTTGAGCCTTTCATTTTGACAGCTTTAAAATCTGTTTCTTTAAAAGCCGTATTATAGAACAGGTAGTCCAGTGCTTGTTTTTCTACTTTCAGTACAGAAATGTCGTTGAGGTGTGCATTGTTATTGTTAGTATTTACAATAAAATATTGGCATGTCTGATGTATGAGTAAAGCAGTAAAGTAGGCTGGCGCAAATTCAGGAATGTCAGTATTGCTTCGAATGTGAAGAGAAGAAGAAGTAATTCTTTGGTTTCTTTGTAAGAAACCGAACAATGTAACAGAGCCACTGCTGTAATTTGCTAGTGTTGTACTGAATTAAAATATATTCCAGTATTGCTGCTGCTAAGAGGATTATTTTACAATGTTAGGAACGGACATAACTCAGGATTCGTATTTTTTTTTCAGTTAGGACAGTATTGCAGCTCATGAAAAATATATGAATAGGGAAATGATAGTTCTGGTATTATTAAAAAACAGGTGGTAAAGTTGAACTTGGTGGTTCTGCAGCACCATATTTGCCTGCAGGCATTAAGGCAGACAAAGGCACTAAGACATTTGAGGTGCATAATGGTAAGATTCGAAACTTTGGTATGTATTGGATACTGGCCGGATGTTGCATCTCCTCACTTAAACCAACTTCTACTGCACAACCACGCTAGTATTCCACCTCAGTACCGTAGCCTGGCTTTCATTGGAGAGTAAATATGCTCATTTCTTTTCATTTTCAATAATGCGCTAATACAAAGGGAATGTAAATTTTCGAACAGTTTTTGATTTCATTATTAGATTATTTTCTTCTAGAAATTTCCTTTTTCCTCAGTTCCTCAGCACGTGGGTCGCAATGTATCACAACCATACGTACGTGGGTCGAGCGTCTACAGTATTAGGGAAACTACTAATATCGTAGACAATATTGTAGACGTTCATCATACTCATGCCTAAGAAGCTGTCTTAATTCCAAGTCTTACCCCCCTGCCGTACAGTAAAACATCTTCAGAACTTCAAGATCGTCTTAAATAAGAGGTCTCCCTATATTGAATAAATGCAATAGCATCTCTAATGCAGCATACAAGCTGGTTTTAAAATAATTTGCAAACGGAAGTCTGAGGACCTAAGAAAGCCAGAAATCACTTGTAAATTTTTCAGAATAATTCAGAACGGCATATGCTCGTGATACCGCATAGAGTATCATCATGGTTACAATTATTATAAAGTTTATCTCGAAAAATTCTGGTGTAATTACAGGAATTTACAATGACCTGAGAATTGGAACCGACAACGAAGAGACAACGACATATACAAAATAAAAAAAGGTCGAACATGAAATAAAAAAGACAAGTAAAGGTGAAGAAAAATTGTTTAATTACAAATAAATGTTATAAATGTTCGATATGTCCACATCTTTCATCAAAGACACATTGCATATGGTCAAGACAGACACTAGGGTTTCGATGAATATCCGCCGCACTTACGTCACGATGCTTTAAGCATTCAATGTGCAAAGCTTTTACCCTTAGCATATGTATTTGGATAAATGCAGAGTCAGAGATACATCGATGTTAGATGAGTGGTGCACGGACATAATGAAAATGGTATATGTTGGGAGATTGTGAAATTACTGAAATGGTCTTAAAGCAGTCGCTTGACATTCATAGCTAGACAGAGCAATACACTACCCGAATCCAAATGACATTCTTCAAAGCATTATGTAATCGCAACTCTGAAATCACATTCGTCAACATTACTGATGCATCGATTCCTAGTGGTAGTAGGTTAGTCGACATTCAGCGGGATTAGGTTAGTCGACATTCATTGCCCATAGGAAATTTTGTACCTCATTTACAGCTATTTAAGTGATAAGGTTGTACAAGCGACCATCGCTGATGCATTTACTGTAGGAAAATTAAAAACGGCTGCCCACAGGGATTGCTTCATAGCCCCACATAATAGAGCCTGACACAGCGCTAGCGCTTTCTACTAATAATGAGCATGCACAAGTTCTACCATATGCAAATAATTCTTTTATTGTTATCAGTTGTCCAAGTCGCCGTACATACGAACTGTATGCTGGAGTCATGAACAGTATTTCAGAATAGACCTCAATGCATGAACTCATGATATCAAAGGCAATTAACTCAGGCCCTCATCAAGATATCACACCCTGTATATGTCTACACGGTGATAACATCCCAATGATCAGAAATATGATCTGCCTGAGTACACTGATACATGATAGTCTCTCTTGTTAACAATACATTAAGCAGTTAAGAAAGTAGTTAAGCACGTTATCTAATGCTAAGGACTACAGGTCTTAATTGAGGAACTCCCAGTTTCTCAGAACGTAGTAACAAACAGTAGCCAAAACGTTTTACCGTGAACGGAATAACTCGATTTAAAATATGGAAAAAGACCTCCAGGCAGTTCAGCTTATCTTAAGGCTTAGCATCTGTTGCTGATATTGAACATCTCCGACGGATATTTTAAATGATCTTGCAAAACTTTCTCTGTTTCACTCCGTTGTACAAAAAAAAGGCTGGTGTTATTCGAACTTTACGCCATAGACACACCCCCTCTAACTGGGGCGCAACATTTATTCATATTGACTTTTAAAATGGAGACTCTCACACTCCCTGTCAATCTATGGAATTTAGTCTGATTACCAACCTTAGACTACGAAATCCGTCTACGCAGAAAAAGTAAATGACTATTCAAGAAACGGTACTGGCTACTAAGTTTTGAAATCAATTCGGTAATAAATTCATGGGCACGAAAGCTACCCGTAAATAATCCACTGTTCTAATCTGAACTAATAACACTGTATGAAGCAGTTAAACATGCCATCAGCAACAGACCCAATTTTACGAAATTTACTGACTCTGCATGTATCCTGATAGCGATCCAGGGTAACCACAGTAAGAGTTCCTTTATTAAGAACATTCAAAGACTTAAAGATCCCAGCGGCCTAAACACTTTTTTTGCAAGTGTTCCCAGCCTACACGTGCGTGATGCTAACGATCAGTCATGGATTGCTAAACGATCAGTCACGGATCCCAGCTTTCTCACCATTTCTATAATGTTACCAGGCTCATATCTTAAGAAATAATGTAAAGAAACTCCCGTTTGATGTTTGGAGAAAGTCGGAACATCAGAGAATTCATAAATTTTTCTTCAAATCTACATAAAACTGATCAGTGGAAAATCCGCAGTTTACACGTATTTTCTTAATAAATCTAGGAAATATCCAACAAACCCTGTATTCATTGCATTCAGCAGAAAAATCATCAATTATGGCAGAAATTCAACAGTGCTTGTGTCAGGGATGCATTCGGTAATTTATTTGCACCCAACGTAATAACTGGCTTAACGTTATAAGGTATTTTCTCCCTCCTTTCTGCATGCCTTCGTATTGTAACAGGAAGCAAGCTCGTCGCGTATTCGGGAGGACCAGAGTCCGAATCCCGGCGACAACATTGCACATTTTTCTCGTTCCTGCATCTATATAACCTAACGATTATACAACGTATTAACTGTGATTATCACGCTTTCGTGAAATTCTGAATGTCGTTTCTTAATATGTATATGAAGACCTACATTCTACTATTTTCCTTACCTCGCTTCAGTGCAAATTTATATTTGATATCATCAGCAATTTTACTTTACAAGAAACTGCAGTTGCTTTTACATGATCGAGTATGCCCACTTACTAAACACAAACCAATCATATACTACGTGGAATCGTTTATTACGAAATAAAATGTGTACGTACAGATTTTCCTTTGAACTCTGTTTAGACACAGCATCGTTTACTTCTTGGTTTTCAGACAACATTTTTTTCAAAACCGAAGGGTTTATATTTGAGGCTATATGAAGCAATAATATATTCCATACCATGGCTTTTCATTTCTCAATAAATCCTAAATCTTGTTTTAATCTTCTAAGCTAAATATAATAATTTTCCACCGCTTTCATAGGAAGCATAACTCAGTGTTTCTGCAAGGAAAACTAAAGCGATGTTAACTGCGCATAAGTAAAGACTGAGAAGAAAACTACTCTTTCACATGGAGAATACTAAAATTCCGGTTTCTCGAGAAAGGAAGTAACCAGGAGTAGTTCTAGATGTGTAAATAATCTGGTTTTCTAACATAAAGGGCATTAAAATTAAACAACAGACACTAGCTAGCATTCTACTATGCACCATGGTAACCTCCTACGATATCTGTTTCCTTTCATCTCATCAAGACTTCGAATTGGTTAATCGGGTCTAAGAAATGCCTCTGGGAACTTGACCAGACATCTAAAATGAGAAAACAACTTGACGCAGTACAAAGGATGTTTACTGTATGTACTGTAGAAAGTGTCGTACCCCTTCTACAGCAGCTCTTCAGGAAATAGCGGGGTTTAGCCCCCTCTTAAGTGTGTAAATGAAACCTGCTCTAGCATTGGTTTTCCGACTAACTATCTGGAATCAGCTTATGGACAGCATATGGGCAACGAAAGGATAAGTTCGATCCTACTTCACTCAGCATGCAGACGATCTGCAGAATCATATAGTCATAATCCACATGCAAACATCATTTGATCGTATATCAGGACATATATAGTAAACTATAGCTACAAAACGGGACTAAGAATATGTACTGCACTTCCTGCTTATAAGATTGGAGTAGTTATTCACACTTGGAAGCGCAGATTGAACAGAATTCAACGTTTTAGATTGATCTTCTAACCTTTCTTCATAGTTCACTATTAAAAATCCAGAAAGGAATACGTATCAGCTAAACGAAGCAATTCTTGCGCCCTTGGCAGGCACAAAATCCGACTCCTTGGCGAGTACAAATAATTCCTTATACTGTTGCCACGGATCCGACTCATGTTATTCGTGGGGAGGTCTATGCATTTATCACTGGAAATGAAAAGCAGGTACTCTCGAAAAAGGTGCGATGGCAGTGTCTTGTGACTTCAAATACACTTTTTAACCCGCTCAAGCCCCATTACAGAATTGCTGTAATGGGTATACTTATTTGAAGCGCTTTTGCGAAAGAGAAACGGCATTTGTATCTGGGATTTCGGAGACATATATTTAATTTCTTACTGGAAGTGCTCATTTCAATAACAAATGCTTTGAAATATACCTTCATGACGCATTATATATTTCAGATAATTATATATTTCAGATTATAAAAGTATATTTACCTTCTCGGTAAGCTTCGTAAAAAAAGTTTCGAATTTGTATGAATATAGAAAACTGCCTTTCTAGGTATAGGTTTTTAAAACTTAGAATGTTGTCAAAGGTGTGCTGGCATATAATGGAACGTAAATAAGCAGTATTCAGCAAAATGATTCTGTAGCGTTAAGAACACATAGTATTACATAAATATTTCATTTATTTATATTTATTATTCAGTCAATTCTTCGGACATCAAATATTGGTATTTCGCTGATTTATGCTACAATGAGTCTAGAAATTACTAAAATGTAATTACCAAATAATAATATAACCATATCCCAAACTATTATCAGGGTATATTGCTTTAATTCTTACGTGCTCAAAAGCAAGAAATTTTCTTCGGATATCGCCATCATTTGCGCTAACTGCAGTATGTGTCAAAAGAAATCTCTTGCAGATTCGTTCATATTGACATATTCTATAAATTCATTTCTGAAAATTCAGTGGTAAAATTACGGATGTGTTAGAATAATCTATGAACTCCCACAAAGGCTTGTTAAACTTATGAAGTTGAAAAATATCAACCACTCGTAAGTTCCCCTTAAGAAAATCTCTACAGCTGGAATTTAAGTTCTTTATCACAGTTATACCTCCTTATGACAGAATGTAACAGAGTGTTTAATAGCGATGTCAGTTGATGAATTCCTTTAATTAAAACCGTAAATTAACATGTAAATATTAACAGAATATTGTAGAACAAGCTAATTAAGCCATTTTTCAAAAACATTCAACAATCGCCTCATTCTCACCTACATGTTATCACGGTGACTAAAGATTTATATAAAAAATAAATTGCCTTCCACTTAAAAAATTCGAAAAAACTCCTGAAAACCTACAGGTTAAAAATACAGGCATTTATCCTTATGTTATTTGGCATTTATCCTTATAACTCTTTTCCTAGCAGTTATAGGTACTCTCGTTATGAAAGTATGAAATATATCCACATAACCCAAATTTTGAACATTGATATATTCTTTGCATATAATGCAAAAATTAACCAAATTAACCACAGTTGAAAATAGCTGTTTCTGTTGTTTCCCTTTCTAAAGATATTTAAATGAAAATAAATCAAGTTATATGTCTTATTGTATTAAATTGTTGAAAGTAGTGGATTTCATTATGACTTCGCTTATACGATTCACGCTGTGTTTTAAAAAAAATGCACTAGTTTCAATGTAACAGGCGAAAGATTCAAGAAATTTTACGCAGTTGTTAAATACAGTATATAGAAATGATTTGATGGACATAAGAAAGAACACGAGATCTTAATTTTTTCATTGATCTTTATGCATACAAACGCATCTAGGCGACCTTAAAGCGTTTTTCAAAATGTGCTACAGAATCAAGCCAAGGAATTTTATCATTTAATAAAGATGAATAAAAAGCATTATAATAATTCCTTTAGATTATCAAAGAGCAGCTACAGCAGAAGGGTGTGTTAATTTCTTTTCAGCTTTCTTTGTTGTTCTGCCTTCTGTTTTATATCCACACAAATAAGCCATATACTGCATGATTATGCAACGTCAAAAATATTTATTTTTCAAAGCATATACCTACCATAAAGTTTAAATTTTGTGCAATAAATATTATTGCTGTCATATTATGGTGCATTGTGGATAATATATTTATAGTCTAATAAAGAGCATTTTCCTCCAGATGTTCTAACAAATTATTCTGATATAAAACATTAGTATTGCTTAGGTTACTTAATCATTTACACGCATTAGTTTTATTTTACTTGGACATTCAATTACATCAGCATAGGGAGAAACGAAATATGGCAACTACTTTTTTTATATTTATTTTTTTTTTTCAGAGTTGTGTGATCAGATGTTCTTATGCAATAAAACTGACTTCTCATATATGGGTTTGGCAGAGTTATTGACTATTTCCAATTTACTTAGGTACAAGAAAATTTCTTTCTGAATTAAGAGTTCTTGAGCCCTATGTAAGGCTGTTAGAAAAAATTTTAAAAAATGAATAAATAAAATAATAAATAAGTAATCATTAAAAATAAAATAAAGAGTTTAAAATCAATATAGTAAATTAAATTAATGACATATAATTAAGTAAGACACTGAAAGCTCATCTTATTTGGTTGCTCTGGCTTGAATTACGATTTTACTCGAAAACTGAGAAATCCCAAGGCTGGCTTTGGCGTGTCCTAGCTGAATTTAAGCCCTGTTTGAATATCATAGGGAAAGGCATAAATAATTAATTTGAAGGCAGATAAATGCAGGAAAGAGGAATAACCCATAGTATAATTAACAAAAAAAATATTATTTCTAACGATTTACCTATATTTTCAAACAAATTAATCTGAAGAATAAGTTCATTTGGTTACTGGTTACGAAAACTAAATCAGTATCCCAAACAAAAAGTATTTTTTCGTCGTTCCTCAATAAACAAAGCCAATTTTTTTTTTTTAAATAGCATCACGATCCATCAATTTCCCCCGTATTTACAACTTTCCAACTTTAAATGATTTATTAGTTGAAGCTCTTCTCTTTTTGCCCTTCACCGAAATTCCTTTAAAAAGGCGAATCTGTATTAATAAAATCTTTCAATTACAAGATACTCCTCGTGTGTTTTACCACAATCACCTTAACAAAAATATCTTCGATTGAAAAACATCAGTGACATTATACATTGGATTATTCAATTAAAACCACTAAGGCTATCTTCACATGAGGAGGAATGCCTCCGTAAACGACGGCCTAAGGAAAAATGGCTCTTATTCCCATCACATATTAACAAAATGAAAAATGGTGGGTGGGAAAGCCTACCAAAATCACTCCCAATTTTAAAGCATTCAGTCACTACTTAGTGTAGTGACTTATTAAGTAAGTTTTAAAATTTCTAATTATTAAAACTTTGCAATCTTAGCTCCGCTTTTTGGACTTGATATGTTCACTAATATTATCTTTGCCGCTTTCTTTTTTGTTTACAGCCTTTTAAAAAGTAATCGGCACTCTTTTTCTTAGTATGGAGGGCTAATTTTCAATTGATGGTAATATCAACAATCTGTATAGCTTAGGACATTTGAATAAACATTTAAGTGATATTAATTTTTGAAAATTCTTTATAATTTGAATTTTATAGCCGTGAAATACTTGTGTTTTATTCTAATGTACTAACATTTGGCGACTCCTATTTATAGCTTTTTTCCCCCAATTTTTTTTGGGGGGAAAATTTAACAAGCGTATTACAAAATAAAAATTAAACTAACCTCTTTTACAAATTTTCAGTTCAGCTATATGATTTAATTGACCCTTTTAAGAGAGCTATCAAATACTCATATAACACTGAATGATAAAGCCATTTTTTTCTTTCATTATACCATTTTCTTGTTCTTTGAAATGATTGAGGAACTATTCTAAGTATTATTATCTAACCGCAAATTCGGTACAAATTCTGACAAGGAAAAAAAAAAAAAAAAGAGAAGGATTACAAATGTCTTCCTTAACGTAATTCAAAGACTGCATTAAGGAAGTGGTAGGTTAGGATAACGTAAGTTAGGATGAACATATTTTTAGTTCTATGAGCAATAACTGCACGTATTGCGTGCTGTTTGTTCCTGAAAGTAGATTGATGAACTCCTTTGCTACGCGCAAGTAGTCAGCAGTTGAGGTATTCCAGACAATACTAGCAGAAATTGATTCTCAGAATACCAATTAATCTGATAATGATTAAGCATATAATTCTTGTTATCAGCTTTCGCAACTTTAATAATTTAATTATTAAAGAGATTTGCAGTAGAAAATATTAGCAGATATTAAAGAAGTATTTTATTACAGAGATTGACAGGGATGAAGTGGGATGTTTTACAGGGCTTGCTTTGCACCACGTTTAAAATCTACATTAAATATGCTATTGAATATGGAGCTGAGTTTATTGACTCCCGTAACCCTCATGAAAGGTCCCTGGGCGTCCCTAAAATGTTAGAAATTTTAAACAACGGTGCTGTTAAGGTGGTTCTCGTTCTTCCCCAGCTAAAGCCACGCAACAGCAAACTTGTCTTTAAGCATTGGTTGACCGCAGGCAAAGATCTGCTTTGAAACTATTTGAAAGATTTCTGAGACGTGATGGTTTTCGGCCAACATATATGACTGCTCGAATTAGATTAAAAATTCTGAAAACACTTTTGAATTTAGCAAAAGAATTAATAGTCAAATTTTACGTGTCTCTCCTTGCCAGAAACCATCAGTCTTTTTGACCAACCTATTTAAACCAGACATCTTTTGTAGCCATATCAATAAAGGGATCAGCAATCTGGGCCTGGTTCTTCCCGTGAGTAAGATTTCCACAGATACATAACTCAAGACAAACTACTCTTGCTATAACTGATGAAAAATACCTCTCTGCAAATCTGCTGCGTATTTAGAAGGATGGTTCCGCTGTGGAGGCTTTAAGAATGCTGCAGCTAGGATACATTAAAAAAACATTTTAATCTCAACAGATCTGTTGATAAATTCAGCAATAACTTTAATGAAACTGCCGCTGTTGAGAAAATTAACAGGAAAATGGTGCCAAATATAATTCATAATCTTTATAGACTCCAAGGCTACGATTTTCTTCTGTAGACAGCCAGACTGTTCTTCATTCTCTTTTAGAAAATGAACGACACGTACAATACTCTTTGAAGAACTGACTGGGTAGAAGTGGTGGAGTTCCTCACTGATGACGCCGGCTCCTCATAATCTAATTAGAGCTCTGAGTGCGGCAAATTTCTGTCTCGGAGCTTGCCATGACTCTTTTCAAAAACGTATACATCATACGCTTCTGGAAGACTTAGAAACATGCCCGTTACGGGGCCTGGTGACCACTACTACACTTCCCTGATGTTAATGACGTTGCAAGTAATAATATTACAGAATATATTGACTTTCTGATTGTTTCAAGACTTTACTAGGCTGCTCAATAGAAGGTATGGCCTAAGCAAAAATACGGCGCAGAATATTAAAATAAATGAATAAATTAACACAAAAAGATACAAACCATAAAAACAAATAACACAAATATAACTCAAAAAATAAATAACTCAATAAATAATTTTAAATCAATACGAAAGTCCTGATAAGATGCTTAAAAGGCACGCCATATCAATATCTCGCATAACTCAAAAAAAAAGTTAGACGTAGAACGTTGAAATTTTGTATATGGGACCGCTATAACATCTAGTTATGCACCTCTGTTTTTATTGCAACCGGCAGTGCCAAAAGTATATATATTTCCTTACTTGGCTTAAAAGTTGGGAAAGTTTTATATTCGTTATGAAAAAATAACAATATAAGAAATTTGGCCCCCATACGACAAAAACTGGTTGGGTTATTTAACATCAAAATTTGCAATTTTTGATGTCATTTTCAACTTACCTTAGGTATCAGTTAATTAAGTTAGAATAATTCCAGGAAATAAGTTTCGATGAAGTGCAGCAAAAAGTATGCATAATTTTAAAAAAAATAAGCCGTTCGAGGAAGTCATATGGTGTCTAAATCAATCTTTTCTTTTATTTTGGGAGAACATTTTATTTTTTTATTTTTAGGGTACTTTTTCACTTTAAGTGCCCTTTCCGGCTATTTTTGAGAGCATTCTTAGTAAATTTTTAAGTGATCAAAATCAGGGCTTGGTCATTTTGGAATATAGAATATAAAAATTAAGCTAGGTCCTCGTAGGTATTCGAACTTTGGACCTTGTGATTGCTAGCTGTATATGCTTTCCAGTTACACCACGAAGCCAGGTTGAAAATAAGGAGAAAATTACTTATATTCTGAAAAGAATAATAAATTATTAAAAATGTCAAGAAATATTATTATACGTCATTTTGAGGCTTCAAACTTATGTTATGTTATTTTCAAACTTATGTTTGAAATGATCCACGAACTTTTATTTTATTTATTGCCAATTTACTGAGTTATTTTTAAAAACTCTAACACGAGTAAATGAGGTTCTTTAACATGAGTAAATAACTCATAAAAGTAATAATTAATTATCACTCATAAACTTAATAATTAATAATTAATTACTCTCATCAATTAATAATTAATTCTTTGTGTATTCCATGTTATCTTATTCAAAAATCTACCTAATAATTAATTTTTTTAATGAGAGGAAATGTATAAGGTGTTTCGAAGTGTTATTAAAAATATAAATCATGCCTTTCACACCAATCATATATCTTTAACACTTTTCAGTTACACTCAGTATTTTACGCAATACTTTCTGATGCATGCAAACAGTATGTTGTTATCTATTGTCAAACAGTATGCTGTTATCTGACAATGCACAGATCTCTGAATTCTGACAAGGCTCTTTCACTCTATTTTTTTTTATTTTTTTTTTATTTTTTATTTTTTTTAAGTCCTAGTTCGAGAAGACAGAAGAACCACCAGAACGTCATGAAAAATCAAGTCATGAAGAAAGAGTCAAAGTATGAGCCGCTTTATTAAGCCATGGTTTCTAATGGTCCATTTCCGTCAGAAATAACTAATTCCATGCATTATTGGAACACCTTTAAGACCGATTTCGTGCCTAGAATGTTGCTTCTGTTGTGCCAATAGAAACCAATGGTTTATGAAAATTGGAGGAAAGCCACATACGTCGAATTTTTTTTTTTCGCAGTGGCAGATTGTAAACAGTTACAGTTTGTAACAGAGTCCATTAATCTATACTAAGGCCAGAATTGATGGTTTCTTTATTATGGAGGCACTCAATAGGTGGGCCACCACTGCCTGTTATGAAGGGACAGACAGTTACAGCCATGCCTTCTCTGGGATTCGAACCCAAGCCCTTTGGTATCGTAGCCGGCTCCCCTGACCACTATACCTTCTGGGCGGCACGTCGGAAATATTGTGCTGGAATTTAAATGGCAACAGTTAAGGATGATGTGACTTATAACCGCTGTTCAGAATGGCATAACTATGGAATTGCCTTGGTGGCCACTGGATACTGACTTTAAATCTTTGGACGTTTTCGGAAGGGATGATGGATTTTACGAAAGACAGGGTCTTTAGTTTAAGATCTGGAAATATAGTGGATATGATAACCAAAATTTGTATACTGTGTACACTAACATAAACCAGAGTTTTGTATCAAAATCATTGCAAAAATGGCCATACGCTTTCAAACGTTTTTGCTACTAAAGGGCTGTAACAAAAGACGTTTAGCTGACTGAACATGCTTTTAAAAGAAGCGAGCTTTTTCTGTGTAAAATTTCCTTAAATATGATTAAAAATTACAGTTTTGCTTTTATTTTAAAGTATCAGGATATTATATGCCACCTTTATTAGATTTTGTTTATTTTATCATGACAAAGAATGCGTGGGCTATCTGCGTAATGGAAGGGATGCCTCCTGAAGGTCTTTCTAAGGAAGACTGGCTCGTATCTACGTTGCACATGGGGAAAAACACTAATATGTCAATACACCTAATTTGCTTGGAACGAGTAATTAGAAATGAATACAAAAAAACATATTAATTCGAATGTCTGCTAAAAGTTACTGGAAGTGCACTTACACTATTTTGTAAAGGCGCTTCATTAGTGAATTTCGAAATCTTAAGCGAAAAAACATGCATGTAAACAAGAGTCTACCTACTGTTGATTACATTTCTCCGTTTTTCAATCAGTAACTGACAGACAGTAATGATTGAACGGGCTGCCCACAGAAAATTGCTACCGTTATCCATTTTAATTATATAAATTGTTATTCTAAGCATTACATAGTTTATTACATAAAAACTTGCCCGCGAGTCTTTTTAACTTTTTTAAGGGGGGTGAGTTTTAATTAAGAGTTCGTCGTTAATTTAGTAAGGTTTCCATTAAAGAAAAGAGCTATATTAAAACTTTTTATGCATTTTTATTAAAATATTTTTTAAATCCGTCAAAACTGATACTTTCGTATTTTAATTTCAAGTTTTCAAGGATTCTACTCCAGTTTTCTTGTATATGCCAAGCCCAGTAATATAATTTTAAGTATAACAAAGAAAATTGCACCATCATTTACAGTGAGATTCTAGAAGAAGATATAATCAATACTATCAATACTAGTTGCTCTTTCTGAACTTCATGTTTCATTATTTTAATATGTCTTACTTAACTATATTACAGTCTTTAGTCTTGGCTTGATAGTCACAATTTGACTTTTGACCTGTTATATCACGCAATGTAAAAACACTGTTTCAAACACTTAATTGAGGTAATTAAATATTTGGCTGCGCTTTCTTTAATTACTTAAGTGATGTAAAATAACTAGTAAATGTTGAATAGGAGACAAAAACACCTGTGTTACATACAATTTGTGCTACTCTTTTGTAAAAGCTGGATTTTATAGCGAATCCCAGCATCTATTCACTCTAAATGTTGAAATCTTAATCACCATACAAGCAATATTCGATTTAGAAATATGAGTCAAAAATTTATTACTGCCATGAAAACTTTTTTTCGGGGGGAGGGGGAGTTATTAATTTATTACGGAGAAATTCGTACATTGAACAAGCGCTTTTTTAACCGTGAACACTGGGTGATACATACGACATTTTTCAAACGTATACTTGCAAATTAACTAAGAAAACTAAATATACGTGTTTCACCCTTCTCTTACGTTCTTTCTTAAGAATTAGTAACTTGACATTTAATTATGCAACTGTATCATTGCAGCCCGAGGTCAAATCTTTGATATTAAGCTTAATTTTAGACCCCCCCTCAAATCATAACTGAATAATTTAAAGAATTTCACCAAAAATTACGGAAGTAAGAATTACAAAGTATATGTAGTGTGTTCCTTCCTTAATTTCGTATTTTGCCTTTATTCGGCATGACGACCTTCATGAAAACATAAAAAAGTATCAAGTTCATATCAAAAAATATTAACGTCTGATGCTAACTAACATCATGTGTGAAATATTTTATTTTTATTTTCATTTTACTCATTTATTTTTCGGCGTTTTTATATTATTTTCCTTTCCATCTAAAGAAAAGGAAGAGTATTTCTTCCAGGTTTCCAACTTGAATTTTGAATACGAAGCAAAACTAGAATGAAACTAACTAAAGAGCTTTCTGAACCATCTGTTGAACTTTGTAATAATACAACTGCGTGTTTAATCGCGTTTAATTTTAATGCATCCAGATTCATTCGACACTGAACGGAGACTGTTAATTTAGCATTAATCTCTTTCTTTGGTAAAATAATTTCTCGTACTGCAGCGAAGAAGAACATTTAAAAAAGAGCATTTCATCTACAGTTATTAAGGTCTTTATTAAGAAGTTTTTTTTTTTTTTGAAACAGCAAATGAGAAAAAATGCTTATACTTTGACAGAGCTTTTCCTAAAATAGTGGCTTATAGTTTCGCAAAACCCTCTCTTTTTACAAAAGTTATACGCGACGGTGAGCTGATGGTAATTTCCTTCAGAGTAATGGCTATGTTTACCAACATTAAAAGGCAATGGAATAGTTACCTTTTAATCCATCTCCTTAATGTTACTTTAAAAAGATGAGCTTTTAAAAACTGCATATTTGTTCTAGTGAACTAGTTTAGAGCAATTATTATAGATCACTTTTATACAACTAAAAGGGAGTAATTAGCAATAATTAATAAATGTTGAATAGAAACATAATCTGCGTTCTTCAGGTTCCAAAGTAATCGATTCAGTCGGGTTATTTCAACCCTTTTCCTCATGCACCACCACCGCACACAGACACGAATTATACTGACTCAAAATTCTTTTTTTCAGTGACTTCACTTTTGACTAATTTGCTTATGAAACGATGTTCCTCGTGTTCCGTAAACAGGAAATAAAAATAAAAATCAGTAGAATAAATGAAAAGAATTTAGCCTATATGAGCACACTTTCATAATTAGTTACTAAAACTACAAACAAATTAAAACAATAACGATAAGAATTGTGTTAGAACTACGACTGCATTCAACGCTGATAATTCTCATACTAGGCCCAAGTGCGAAAAATTACTAACACTTGATTACAGCTAATTTTTTATACTATTTAGTATAAAAAGATTCCAAGAAACATTTTAAAAGTGTTTTAAGTTAATGAAGTGGAGCTTCACAGTGAAAGTGCAATAGGTTTTTCACTTAAAAACTGCGTGAATGAATTTTCTGATTCCGAACAAACAAAAATTTATTGGCAGCACACAATGTTTCAGAAACAATATTACTTTTCCTCTCCCCCCATCAAAAGCAATAACGCGTAGGAAAAATACTTATGTACATTGAATTCAAGTACTCCGTGCAAAATATGTTTGACACACTTCTTTCCATGCAGTTTATTTATTTATTATTACTTTTCTTTTTTAACTATTTTGTAAATGACAGATGTTGTATCTCGTCTCAGACACTGATTCAGTAAACAGAGAGCAAGTCATCGTTATCACATGGCAGCTCATGCATAGGTCTTTTTCACTGCCGTTGCTCACACTTTACTTAATTTTTTCCCCCCTTAAAGACCGTCACATCTTCATTGATTTCCCGATTCGTCATCAGAAAAATGACATATCCGCTGAAAGCTATATTTTATTGATTAAAAATTTAAATCTGTGTGCGCATTGCAATAACATATTAAAAAAAAAAGTCTGAAAGTTTTCAAATTTTAAATTACATCCAAAGGGGCGTTTTTTTAAATTTTGTGTGTTACCTTTATTTAATAAATATCATGTTCTTTGCACTTAAATCATAAAGTTCAGTTGAAGAGCAATATCGCGAAATAATTTTAAAATGAGCGAAACTTTAGAATTTCCGATACACACTCTCACGCGCTGGAGATAAAAAAATGTTTTTTTGCACGCCGTTGCTCGCTTTGAAATCCTTGAGCTTGTTAACCGAAAATTCGTTAAAGTTTTACAAAATATGAAATCGATAATAAAACAAATTCCAAATTTCAAATTTGGGCTTCCAGAGGAACATATTCGGGTGGAAACGTTCAATATTCAAAATTGGATGGTTCTATGTACCGTTGTTCTATCACAATGCGAGAAACATAAATACATTTATGCAGATTCTTCATTATTTAATTTCTTTAAATATAACACAGGGCGATAATATTTGGTGGCAACAATTTGAAAAGTGAAACAACGCTTTTAGTGAATCAACGCAAAATGCCCAAAACGAAATTAATAGTCCTTCTGGGCAAATTGCCCCTTTGGACTCATAAAGGTAAAAGATTTACTATTATTTGAATTTTAGATTTAAAAGCAACAAATCGATCAGTAAAACGAGTATCGTTTCAGCTATTATAATTCTGTTAGGCATCATTTTTTAGTACACATAAATGTCTTTGTGTAATGTACTCTAAAACGCGTTCAATACCTATTGAAAGATTTATTATTTTTGCGAATATGCAAACATAAACATGAATAATTTCTGTTTTTTGGGGAAAGGGGTCTCCTTCCCTTCGAAAATATTCAAAAAAATCAGTAAAGTACATTTCTTTCTCATAATTTTCCGATTGAGAAAATTTAAGATTCCCCCACCGCTTTTAACTATTCAATTCTCCGAATTCGCAGCAAATGGATGGCAGCAAATTACTAAATTATTTTCATCTAGATATGCAAGTACTTCTTTTTTTAGGAAATAATATATAACTTATAAGAAGTTACTAAATTCTTGAATTTTTTTTAACTATGTACACACCAAACAGTTTTTTAATAGAGAGATTTCTGATAATAAATCATAGTTATACCATACGCATTTTATACTTGTAATATATTTCTCCGTTAACGATATTCCAAAGAATTTATTTTAAAACAAAAATGCGATTAAAAAAATTTGGTTCATTAAAGAAAACCTACATATAGAAAGATAACAAAAAATTCCCGTAGTTAAAGCTAGAAGCTTCCATCTTCCCGCATTACGTTCATGCATAGAAAAAACCATTATTAAAAGCGAAATTAGTCTTTTAACAAAGAATGCTTACGAACGAGACACGCGCGGGAACTTGAATGCCCGAAGAAAGTGCTCTATGCACTTTTATGCGATTCCTCGTTAAGAGCTCGTATTTATCTGCCAAATTGCTCGTTCAAGTGATTGTTAACATCCAAACAAGCAGATATAACGTGTCAAACGAAGAAAAACTTTTATTCAAAGGGAAAAAAAAGTAATAATATTGCAGCTTTAATCATTACGAGCTCTCAACCTATCATTCGAAGGTCGAAAGATTCATTCGGCCGACAGGTGGCAGCAAACATCAGAGAATCTTTTCTCAAATACACCAATCCGAGGATGTCACGCAGACGGTGGGATAGCCAAACTTGTGAACAGAACCGAAGAAAGGAGGCCGAACCCGAGTCCTCGGAGGGCCAACGCCCTTGCGGTTGAAGCTTTGCACCGAGCAATCTAATGAGCGCTTTTTTTCTACCTGTAAGGGCGGAGCGCGACTGCGGGTTGGCTGAAAAGCTAGAGTGAGGGCGGAGCCACGAGTTGACCTTTGACAGCGCGCGAGGAGAATTCGGGAAGTGCAGACCCGCTGGCGGCACTGCCAGAAGAGATGGATGGATCTTTGTTCATTTGGTAGGTACTTTGACAGAAATTGATGGCTGACACGATTGATGTGAACAAGAATACCTTTCCCTCTTAGCGAGAAATAAGCATTGGCAAAACATACTTTTCTCTCCCTGTGTTTGGATGGGAATTCACAGCATTGCTTTAGTTGGATCACGTCCACTTACGATCTCAACTCACCTGTCCGTGTGTTTATATTTACCGTCAGAAACAAAACAAAATTTTTCTTTCGAAAGATAAGCCAAAAGACGTTCAGAAGAGAATTTGTTCCCTCATAAAGTTTTAAAATTAAATTTTACGCAGCTTTTGGTTCAACAACTCTCAGAGGAAAGTATGATGTTTATGGAAACTAATGGATTATAAAGTCATAATTTTACGCATTTTAAAGAGTTCCCCATAAACTGCAACTGATTGTGGGTGATCGCTTTCACGTGTATTAAAAAATGTTAGGAAAAAAAAGAGGAATTTAACATAATATATTCTCTTTTACGTTAAGGAAATTAAAAACGCAGGGAAAAAAAAAAAGTTACTTTACTGGTGAACGAATGCTTCTAAAAGATTATTTTAGTTGCAGCAAAGAACATTTCAACGATCTCTTAGAAAATGGCATTAAATGCAGTTATAATATTTTGCTTTGTAGCGTTTCCGTAAACTATGCAAGTCAACAAGCAGTAAGTCCAGAGAGCACACAAGTATTGTAAAGTATTACTGTATTACCTAGAAAGCACACAATTAATTAAATGCCAATTATTCTTAAGAATAAAACTGCAACTTAATTTTATATCATTTAGAATTACAGATAAAAGAAATGCTTTTACAAATAGGTTTTTTTTTTTTTTTACATAAGGTCAAGTCATTCGCTCCTTTTTTTAAACAAAATTTGTGATAAAGCACAATCTGGATTTAAATGCAGGATCTTGAATCTACCGTTCTTGATTACAATGACCGACAGAATAATATTTTGCTCTTTCGCTAAGGTAATAATTTGTTTATGTAAAATCGATCTCAGCAAATAAGAAGTAAAAAAGTAAGTAAAAAAAAGTTTCAAAAAAAAAAAAAAGAGCATTCGAAACTTAAATTCAGAAAGTATGCATGCTTAAACACAGTACTGTGAAATGAATATGTATTTAATTTAGTAAGATATGCTTTACGCCACTTTATCTGAAAGACAAAAAGAAAAAAGGTGGAATTGTTCCTCTTTCATCATTTACAATTCTAATTTTCCTAAATCCCCCCAAAACGTAGACAGCAAATGCGCATAACAAAAGCGAAGAACCCCCCTTTTTGCACGTGTATCAGTGTTATGCAGTGCTAATTGGAATGCTAGGAGGAGAGTGCCTCAATGAGAGTATTTAATGAAAGCAATTAATCACTGCCTCGAAAAAGAGACCCGCGATATTCCCAGCTATCGATTGTCCGTTAGGGAGGCTAGTCATTTATCCCCGTACACAGACATGCTCCCACATGTGTGTGAGGTAACCGTGTTTCATTTTGCACGCTTCAGCAAACGCATGTAGACATTCAAGAAAAGATTTCTAGAGGCTGCCGACGCCCTCGGGTTGTTACCATAGTGACACGACCAGAATCGCGAAACCGAAACAGTTCCGCGAACACGTCGAAGAGCATCTGGGCCCAAGTTACAATTTCGATCTGGCCTAGCGCAGTTAGAAGAATACTCGGATGTAACATCAAGGATAATAACTAAATGCTGCAAAACACACACACAAGAAAGAAAGGGAAATGAAGAAAACGAAAGGGAATATATAAATTAAAAATTGCAACAGCACGCAGCTAGATCTTTTCCATAAGCAATGCAAAATTATTTTTTGACGTTAAAATTTATGCTAAAAAAGTCCGTCATGACAGAGAGAGCGATTTAAATCTGAGTCTGAACTGCGTTTAAGAAACTACAGTAGGGGAGGAAAAAAATGAGAGAAACAGTTACTTTCAGCAAGAATTCCACAAGCTCCATATGTATAATTTTTTTTGTTTGTTTTATTTTTATTCATTTTATTAGTCCAAAGGGGCTTTGTCCCTGAAGGACTCTTGTTTTCGTTTTGCAATTTTGGGTTGGAAATATTAAAAGTCTGAATCACTTTTCAAACTATTGCCACCGAATCTTGCAGCCCTGTATTATATTTAAAGAAATTAAATAATGAGGAATCTGCATAAATGTATGTATATTTCTCCAAATGTGATAAAACAACGGTATCTAGAGCCATCCAATTTCGAATAATGTACATTTCCACCCGAATATGCGCATCTGGAAGCCCAAATTTGGAATTTGGAATTTGTTTTATTATCTATTTCAAATTTTGTAAATAAAACTTTAACGAATTTTTGATGAACAAACTCAGACGATTTAAAAGCGAGCAATGGCAACAGTCTACGGGGAAAAAAAAAAAAAACCTTTTTACCTAAAGCGCGCAGAACTGTGCATCGGAAATTCTAAAGATATACTCATTTTAAAATTATTTTGCGATATTGCTGTTGAATTGAATTTGATGGTTTAAGTGTGAAGATCATGAAGAACATGATATTTAATAAATAAAGGTAACACACAAAACGTTAAAAAACGCCCCTTTAGACTTAATTTAAAATCTGAAACCTTTTTTTTTTTTTTATTATTTCTGATTGTTATTGTCTCTGTAATCTGCCATTAGAAATAATAATAATAATAAAAAACATATATTAAATTTCCTGCCCATTTTTTTAATCAAATGAAAAACGGAGAACTGAAATAATAAAGTAGCTGAAATTTCATATTATAACCCCCATAATATATGACATCTTGTAATCTATTTGCTAGAAAGTTTACATGATGTTCAATGAAAATCCTCACTTTTTGATTCAGAAATATCAATGAATTGCAAATGATGTTTCACATGCTCTGCATCATCAAACATCTGAAGAAAAAAAAGGTATTTTGTTATACTCATACAGGGCAAAATTCGAGGGAATAGCTTGCAGATTAACATTTCCCAAAAGACGTTCAAAAATTTTTAAAGAGTTATTAAACCAGTTTAACTGGTGATATTGTAATGAAAAGTAAGCTTAATAATTATCATAAATGCTTAATTATTCCCTTGACATCTAACAGTACATTTAACAAAATCTTTTGGGGATACACATTCCTGCATTTGAAATTGAAAGCACAGTTCTGCAACACTGCACCATTCAGTTATATTTACGCTGCACCAGTATTTTACTTTTCATGGCAACTCGTCCAATAAATGGTTCATTTCTCTAGTGACAATGGGGGGGGGGGTTAAAATTAAAAAAAAGCATACACGCCTTTTAGTGCTTCATAGAAAGCTAGTTAGAATATTCTGATCCAAGATTATCATGAGTCTACATGCCAGTGGCGGATGTCTACATGTAACTGGATCTTAACATCTCTCTTTCTTCTAGAATTTTTGTTACTGCAGTTAGAGGCTTTATGCTCATTTGCCTTACCTTTCGTTAATAAAAGATTCAAGACATCCAATATAAAAATATCTGACATAAATAGTTAGTCACAGTTTTCAAGTAAAAATAATGTATAGTACCTGCCCTATCTAAAGATTATCATCTGTTGGTAATATTTCATGCAGAATATCTATAAAAAGAGATGTCAAACAATCTGTTTCCAAAGATTATTATTTCTTTGTAAAGTATTTTCAGAAATGTAGCATAATGTTTAATTTAGAGACAAATTATACCAAGACCAAAAAGTGCTTTCCTCTTGATATAATTATTAAAAAGAATATCTGGATTTAAATTAACACTGTCTGTTGTTTATATTTCCTATCTGTACAGTCTCTTTTTTATATATCTTTTTTGTCTTAGACTGTATAAACAGATATTCATTGACCTGTATTAAAATATAGTAAAAAGTATCGTTGCAAAACTTTTTTTAATGTATGTGCATTTTGTTATCAACAATATTCAGATATATTTGAATAAGTAGTTTTAATAATTATCATAAATGCAATTATATGTACCATATAAATTCTGAATACCAAAGAACCTTTCATAAGAGCATTTTAAATTTTATTTCTGAATTGTTAAATTTTTGTTTTACAAATTATTTTTTTAACTCAGGAATTTTAAAGTATAAACATATGAACATAAAAAAGCTTATATTTTTGTAGAGCACAAAATGTTCAACATCAGTTTGCAATGAAAGCAAAAACCACTACTTTAGATTCTAAATAAATATTTTAGTATTTTTATGTGCTCAAAATAATTTTTCTTTTGTTCTCTTTCGATGTTATGCAATTGCTGGCTGATTTGCCGAAGCTTAATAATGGATGTATTTTCTTTTCATGTATCTGCCTTCTGTATTATGCTCATAGCCAGAGGTGAGCATCATATGTGACAAATAATTGTAGTGTTGTAAAGTAGTGCGTCCAGTGACCCTGTTTTTCTGTAGCCCCTCTCTCATGAATGCTTTGTCTTGCTATGTGCATGTTTTTAAATTTTTCTTGCTCTGTTTTTGCTTAGTTATTTTGTATTGCTAAGAAGACAGCAGAATTTATCATGCTGTTAAAGTGCTGTTTTCACTTTTTCCCCTTTTAAGCATCATAATGCAATATTAGAAAAAAAAATTGTTTTTTAGCTTATGTGATAAAAATTAATTTTCAGTAAGTAAATTAACAATATTCAATAATTCTGAATAAGTAAATTAATATTTTTAATAATATGGCTTTTTTAAAATCATAGAATTTTTTTCCCCTTGTGTTAAGAATGATTTTTTTTTTTTTTTTTTTTTTTTTTTTTTTTT
>KL817346.1:0-10350 GCA_000611955.2 Stegodyphus mimosarum
AGAATAACCATATGTTGTTCACTCAAATGGCATTTTACATGTCTCGCATAAATGAGGTTTATGCTCTGTGTGACTTAGAATATGCACATTCAAACTCCGCTAAATGACTTATTATATACCTAACTCACATCATGTTTTTTCATGTGCATATAAGCATAAGCTCTTTTAGATCACTCTTTATTGTAAATGAAGCATTAACAGATCTACTTTCTTTTGTGCATGAATAAGCATATCCTGATTTAAATTACACTTCAGGTTACATGATTTGTTACAAACCCAAGCCATTAGAAGTTTTTATCCAGCGTGAATTTGCATATGCATATTTAAATCATTCTGGCAACTAAAGGACTTATCATATATGTACTAACACATGAGGCTTTTCTCCTGTGTGAATAGGCATCTGCTTAGTTAAATAACGCTTATGGCTATATGATGGCTTATATACTTCACACATAAGATTTTTACATTGTGCAAATACTCATATGAATTTTTAAGTCACCCTTTCATCTAAATGACTTCTTGCATACCTCACACAGATGAGGATTTTCTACTGTATGAATAAGCATATGCATATTTAAGTGAACCTTTTCAAAAAAATGATTTGTTACATACCTCAAACACATGAGGTTTCTGTTTGGTGTAAATAAGCATATGCTTATTTAAATTATACTAAAATGATTTTCACTTATCTTGCTCATATTAAGCCTTTCACCTGTGTGGATTAGCACATGCTTATAATTCAAATTTCGACTAAATGATTTTTCATATAACTCACACATATAAGGCTATTCTTCTGTGTGAACAAGCATATGTTTATTTAAATTACTCTTACAATTAAATGATTTCTTACATACTTTACACATATAAGGTTTGTCCCCTGTTTGAATAAGGATATGAAGAATTAAGTGACGCTTTCAACTAAATGACTTTTTACATACCTCACACATATGAGGCTTTTCTCCTATGTCAGTAAACATATGTGCATTCAAATCGCCCTTACGATTAAATGACGTCTTACATACTTCACACGTATAAGATTTCTCTCCTGTGTGAATACGCATATGCATATTTAAGTTAACCTTTTGAATAAATGACTTTTCACATACGATGCCCATGAAGTTTTTCTTTTATGTGAATAAGCATATGCTTATTTAAGTTCCACTTTCGACTAAACGACTTTTCACATACCACACACATATGCAGCTTTTCTCCTGTTTGAATAGACACATAAGATTTCTCTCGTTTGTGAATACGCATGTGCACATTTAAGGCACACTTTTGAACAAATGACTTGTTGCATACCTCACACATATGAGGTTTTTCTCCAGTGTGAGTACGCATATGTATACTCAAGGTAGACTTTTGAGTATATGACTTTTTACATACCTCACATACATGAGGCTTTTCTCCTGTGTGAATAAGCATATGCTTATTTAAGTCATACTTTCGACTAAAGGCCTTTTTACATACCACACACATATGACGCCTTTCTTTTGTGTGAATAAGCATATGTATTTTTAAGTTATGCTCTTGATTAAATAATACCTTACACACTTCACACATATAAGGATTCTCTCTTGTATGAACATGCATGTGCATATTTAAATGATCTTTTCGAATGAATGACTTTTTACATACCTCGCAAACATGAGGCTTTTCTGCTGTGTGAATAAACATATGTTTATTTAAATTACTTTTACGGTTAAATGATGCCTTACATACTTCACATATATAAGGTTTCTCACCTGTGTGAATAAACATATGCTTACTTAAATGAACCTTCTGAGTAAATGACTTGTTACATACCTCACATACATGAGGCTTTTCTCCTGTGTGAATAAGCATATGCTTACTTAAGTTATGCTTTCCACTAAAGGACATTTTCACATACCTCACACTTATTTGGCTTTTCTCCTGAGTGAATAAGCATATGTGTATTTAAAGATCTCTTACGAGAAAATGATGTCTTACATACTTCACATATATAAGCTTTCTCTCTTCTATGAATTTCTCTCATTCTATGAATATGCATATGCACATTTAAGTTACTCTTTCTAAATAAATCACTTGTTACATACCTGACATTTATGAGCTTTTTTTCCAGTGCAGATATGCGTATTTAAGTCAACCTTTTGAGTAAATGATTTGTTACATACCTCACACACATAAGATTTCTCTCCTGTGTGAATAGCATATGCATATTTAAAAAACCCTTTCAAGAAAATTGTTTGTTAATACATTAAACAGATGAGTTTCCTTTCCTGCATGAAATGTAACACTCACATTTAGATATCTCTCTACTTTAAATGTTTTGGTGATTACCTTTACCTGTGATTACCATATTAGAAGTAAAGGAAATTCAGAACATTTCACCCAAAATTCATTTCAGTATAAAAGCTAGTATCACACAAGTCAGCTATACAATTCTGCTTTTCTTATAAGAAATAAAGGAAATGGCATTTCAAGGAATTCTATCAATAAATAACTGAAAATTAAATAGCCCATATTTTGCAGCAGGTTAACTGCACATAGGCAGATGAGGCTAAACCATGCTAACAGAATTATTCACCAAGATTCTTCATTTCATCCAAAACTACTAATCAATGAAAATAGTTTAAATGTTCCAGAAAATTACCCTTTTGTCCTATGAATTAAAAACGTCTTGTTCTATTTTTAAAATCACAAAAAAAGATCCTATATTTTTTTCTCTATCCAAGATACAGCTTTGCATTTAATTGTGATTCCAAAATTGCCCAAGCCAGTCACAGTAACACCATAACATGCTTAACATACACAAGGATGATGAACATTGTTGTGTGGATAAATATGTTTCATTTAAAAAAATCCTCCTTATTCCAATCATCTAGTTGCATAAACAGATTGTTTTCTCCTATATGTTTTTGTACGAACTTGCTTCAAAATGACTAGCCTCATATGATATCTCTGCCCTATATGAAGAAGCATATGCACATTTAATTAACTTATGGCATAACATACACATATATGTTTTCTCTGCATGTATGCATACATATATTCATAACACTCTTTTTTTCTAAATCACTTGTTATATGTAGTTTCTTTATAGTATACATAAGTGTAAGCTTACAGCTTTGATATAACTTACTTAACTTCTGCTCACAGCTTTGATATAACTTACTACATATCACATGATGTTCGTATTCATCATTAAATGGAAGGAGTTAATTATATCCAATTTTACCTAAATTAGCTCTTAGATGCTTGATACTAGCTTTTCCTATTCTATGGAGATATAAAGGTGATCATAAAAACATTATTGTACATCAGGGATGAGGCTCAATTTTAAGCCTTGACTTCCAGGAAAACTTGATTAAGAATAGTTTGATATATTTTGACACAAATAAGACTTCGTTTTTAGTTTTTATGCTGTGATTTCCAGGCACACTTCATTGAAAATTAATCTGATATGTTTCCCACAAATATTTCTTACGCTTACATCCTAGCACAGCTCTCTCATCTGCATCGCTCTTTGCCGCAGTATTATGTAAAAGGCAAATTATTTTTTAAGTTCACTAAATTGCCGCTGTGAACTGTCTGTAGACAAGTGCAAACAATCTACATTTAGAGTCCTTAACCATTCATTCATAATAGTGATATTCTGTGCATTACAGTACGTGGAGTTTCCACTTTTTTATATTTGTTACGCACAGCATCAGTCTCAAAATGTTGTTTATTGATATTATGTACACATAAATTTTCGAAGTACATATGCATACAAATATTTAAATTATAAAGTGCTCTTACGCATGCGCAGTGCAACTTTCAAAGAAAAAAAGAGTGCGGACGCATTCTCTACACTCCAGAGAGAAGGTCAGTCCCGTAAGCGTATTTTTTATCTCCACCCTAGGAAACGCAACTCGGGACTATATTTGGCGATTTATCAGGTCTTGGCGAAATTGTGACACCAAGCGCATGCGCAAAAGGAAAGTAACGCCACATTCTTTGGTAACGCTTCAATCGGTTTATGCTGCAAATTCGCGGCAAGCGAAGTGGAAAATGAATTTTATTTGATGGATGCACATGGTTTTAGCTTCATAATTTATTTAGTACACATGCACAAAGTCAAGGCATTGTGCAATACTCTGATTTTTTTTAAGTAAAAATAGGTCGATGTGTACATGGACACGGAGTTTGCGAAATTCTTTGACTTCTTGTTTTGGTTTTGTGTAGCGGCCATCTTGAAATTGTGTCTTGGCGTCAAAAAGGGGCACCCAATTGTAAACTTTTGCCCTATACACAATTACAGACTCCTCTGGCAGTAAAATTAGATAAGTCCACGAAATCATTGTGACCAAGAGTGCACTTGGTTGTGTCTGTCATTAGTTTAAACACATTATAGGTGAATTTGCCCAGCTCTTACCTCATTTTGAAATAATGACCAGGAGATAGATTCAAGGATCATCAACCCCTCTTCCATTTTTACAAATCTCTTGAAGACGTTTTTTCAATGCTGTTTAAAGTGCACCCATGCCACAAAGTGAAAAATTTAAATGCCACCAACCTGTACTCCTTTAATGAAATTATATCTAAACAATGCCAAGTTCTTTATTTTTAGTAAAAAGCACACTCAATTCCTAAATATTAAACATTAATATTTTTAATAGTTGGAAATTTATTATTCCTGAATTGTATGACTATAATAATTAAATCCTTATCACATATATCCTTTATGCTACTTCCATTTTACAGAAGTCTTAAATCTACCCTCAGAAATAATTAAGGGTTACAAAAGACAACATAGATTTTCATTTTTCAAGAATGAAAAAAGAAAATTATTATTTAGCATTTTTATTAAATGTAATGACTGCAAAAATGTATGACTTAATTTTAAGAAAGCATATTTATCTAAGGCAATTTTTTCAAAATGCTTTGATCATATATGAAAATAAATTTTTGTATAATGAATATATTATTTTTAATATTTTATGCTAACCATGACAAAGTATAAACCTGGATTGCCAGTGCTATGAGCAAACAGGCATAGAAATCATAGGAACAGTGCATACTCGAACAATGGTAAGATACTGTTAAATGATCCTCGTTCTTAATTATTCCGGCATCAAAAAAACTACATCTCTTACTATCATATCATTGACAGCCAGGATACCAAATACAATCGTTACTCAGCCACCTTTAATTATAATGCACTTGCTGCCCTTTTAAATTTTTAAAGGCTAATTAATAATAAAGATATTACTAATTAGACTATATATTTATTACATTATTTTGTATTTTAGTTTAGTTTCAGTTTTTTTAAATATAATTTAAAAGGTTTATTTTGTAACCCAAGAACCTTTTTCCATTTAAATTAATGGTAAACAGTTCTTTGCTATATACCATTCTGTTTATAAAAATTTTTAATGAAAGATTGCTTTCATTATGTATTAAAAAATCCAATTTTAATTAAAATTTGAAAACTGTTCTGTAATCATATCAGCTTGACACTAGTGATTAAAATAACAACCATAATTTTCAAACTTGAAATTTCAAGTATTTATTATATATTTCTTGTAAGTACATAGTGGATATTAATGGCACATAACCTAGAAACAGCAACAATATGCCAAACGTATGGTGTATATAGTCCACGCTGTATAGTAAGAGAAAAAAACACAGTAAAAACAAGTCTTAAAATTTTTCATCATGCTTTTAAAATGAGACGTATTTCTTGTAAGAAAGGCAGCGTGTAAAATTGTCACTTTGCCAATGTAATTAATATTTAAATGGCACAACAGTCAAATTACTTAGTTGACACATTAGAAATATTTTTTCTAATGTGTATATATCAGAAACATACCTAGATATAAAATGGATAAAAAATATTCTTACCACTAATTTATACAATATATTACAAAAGTTATTTATATAAATTTCTGATATATATGAACCGACTCTTTCTCATATATCTAGAATTAATAGGATTTTCCCATAAACAATGCCATCTCAACACAGCTTTGGTGTCAAACTGTTGACGTTGCAAAATATAATATCAATCAAGCCACAAAATGTATCTTAAAGCTTTAGTTTTTTTTTTTCCAAACAAACTACATTAATTTAATGCAGTATAAAAGTTAAAGAGCTCTAGTAAATTTCACACAGTTTACAAATCCAGTTCTTTTTCAAATGTAAGCATATGTAAAGCTTCGTGTAAGAATAAAAGTCTGTTTCGTAAGAATGAGCCCTGCTGAAGCAATAGCTCATCATAAGAATTTGGTCATAACAGATGTTGTTGAATTACTATCCGATAGTTCATTAAATCTACCTGCTAGATGGGTATATAATATTCAACAGACATGGCATGAAAGAAAATTCGGCACTGCAACGAGAAGTAACAACGTTTTTAGGTTAAGTATATTCATAGTCTAAATTATTTGAAAGCTCATTAACTCATCAACCAGATGGATATATAAAATTCGCAGGATATGAAGTAATTTATTTAAACAATAATCTAATTTTATTTACATAAGTACAAATTAAAGTTTGAACACTTTATTTAAATTCAATTCTGTTAAACTTCAGTTAAGTAATGTTGCAACCCATTTAGACAGAACACATACAAAAAATTAGTGACCACATTATAATCCACATAAAAGCATTAATAATAGAAACTACAACACTTTTTCTTTCAATAGTTTTTTTTTTTCTAGGATAGATTGATCTTATTACATATAATAAACCAACTATAATCTTGTCCAGAAAACTCATCTAGAACTGGAGACAGGATTATTTTTTAAATACTTTACCTAAAAGCAAATTGACAAATCAGATGCAGCAATGGGGATTATAATGAATGTTAATAGTAGCATTAACGATTGGTGTTGTTCCTGTGCAAGTACAGTAAAAAGTAATAGAATGAAATTTTTGTCTCTTGATTATGTTCCTTTTTTTAATTATAATCTTCGGATATATATATTCAATGCCTGCTGCCTGTAAGTGTGAGAGATGTTCGAATATGTTGTTTTATCCAAAATGTCATTATGTTGCCACAATAAGCACTAGCTCCGCAGATAATTGTTCCAGTCAACAACTGTACTGTGGTTCATTTTTAATTGCATAGTACAAAATCCAACTGAGGTCAGTCAATGACACCAATGGTAGATAAATTTTACAGCTGTAAATAAATTTAAATGTGTTCCTTCAATCCAAGTATGACATATGGGACCTATTTTTTCTTGGCAAGATGTAGGGTTGCAAAGCCATTTTGGTGTATCGTCATTTCATGATTATTTTTACAAAATCTTAATGAGGAATTCCTTTATTCTGTAGTAATTTCACTGCTTTGCTTCTTTCTCTTCTTTTGGTAAATTCCAGACAGTGAAATCATTTTTTCCCTACCCTATAAAAATGCTTTTAATCAAACAACATGTACAAAGAAAAAGTCCTCTATCAAATTATGTTTTGTGCACTTAAAAAAAAAAACTGAAATGTTTCAGATTTTAAATTATGTCCAAAGGGGCGTTTTTTTAACGTTTTGTGTGTTACCTTTATTTATGAAATATCATGTTCTTTGCACTTAAACCATAAAATTCAGTTCAACAGCAATATCGCAAAATAATTTTTAATATCTTTAGAATTTCCGATACACAATTCTGTATGGTGGAGATAAAAATCTCATACATACATTACACATTGAGATAATCACAAAAATGCCCATGTAGGCAGCTTGTTCACCAAAATTACAGCCTGAGACCGAGTTACCAGTGTTCAGCAACTTTACCACTCAGTTGCTGGTGGGCCCAAGCTGTTAAGGAAAAGCTTGAACTACCTCAATTTTGTGGCTTTAGTGACTTGTTTACAAACTTCTGAAAATGATTTTAAAACATGCAACAGTGCAACTTATCATTACAAATCTTAAATTAAACATAAGGAGCAGATTTTTTTTAATTATTATTATTGTGGTATATAATTGTATGTAATGAATAAATAAATATGTAAATTAAGATAAAAAAATGCTGTTAAAAGTGTGGAAATACTTATGTTGAAAAAAAATTTTTTTTTTCGATTATAATATGTTACACAAAATAAGGTAAAAAAGTGCATTTGCAAAGAAATGATCTGAAATAAAAAAAAAATTCTTTAAACTGCATTCACATTGTATTGCTATACACTTTTATTATACAGTCAACACCTATACTTCTAAGTGATAGTAACAACTTACAGCATCAATAAATTACTTGTACACATTTCCCTATTAACTAGTTTTGTAAAATAAAAATTGCTGCCAAACAGCGCAATTTAAGGTCCATAATAGATGAGTGTGATGTTTAGCAAAATTAATTCCTTGGTTTTAGATATGTTCTTTAGCAAAATTAATTCCTTGGTTTTAGATATGTTCTTTCACTGATTGGGCTGAATAATTTTTTTTTTAATGGGAAGGGAATAAGTTCTTTCCTGTAAAGTTCTGCGACATATGTTGCATGTTTTAGAATATTCTGCTTTGAGAAATTTATGAAAAGTCAGAATCTAAGTATTTACAATAGAGTCTGCAAACTAATGTGGACTGAGAGAATGCTGAGGTTTATGGAAGAAAAGGTGGGTTATTCAAGACTCATAATATTTCATCCAACGCCAAAATGTATGACACTTTTTTTTATAGTTTTCTCTTTGTCTTTTATAGTTTTCTCTTTGTCCAGTCTTTTAAGGCATCCAATTTCAATTTCATTTTTATGTTAATTTGTTTTCTTTTCTTCTTGTTCGACATTTTCATGTGCACAGACAAAACAACGCATGCAGTAGACTGGAATTTCCACAAAAAAAAAAAAAAAACTCGTTCATCAAATTCATTACAGATTCCAGAAATCACAAAGGGAAAATAAAGATTCATATGCATAAATACATGCAGTAATTACAATAATAATATTAATTTAAGTGTGCTTATAGTGTTTGAAACATATAGGCTATGTTAAAAATTATTACAGTCTAGCTCTTAATAAACCAACACATTGTTTCGAAAACAATATTCTGCTTACCAGCAGATTTTAGCAATTAAAAAAATGTGATTGTCAAGATATATGGAATGTAGAGTTTGTAGGAGTCTACTGTGTAGGGTCCACTTACTTAGCTGCTGTGTGAAAACTGGAAGAGTAATGGCCGCACAGAAGAAGGGTTAAAAGTAGCCTGTATTACACTCTTTAGAAATTTACAATGCGTCAACTCGACGCTAACAAACTATGCCTCTGCTTGGGCAGTAACTGAAAGAGTAAGAACTAAACTCAAAATTTGAAGATATTCAAAAGTAGTAGAATTACGTTACAGGGCTCAGACTATCCTGCTTCCTAAAAGAGCGTTGAAAATCTAGTGGCAGCAAAGTAATAGCTGTTACGCCACGTTTAACCAGCAATCAATGTTAAGCAGATGCTCATGCTACAAAAGCACAGAGTTCGCCCATACGCTCTAACCTTCCCTTGTAGAACTCGCTATTTAAACCTTTTCTCCCACTGCTAGAATTTGCATTACTTCATGTGCACTACCAAATTTAAATATTCTTGCATTGACAATTAGGGGAATAAAGGCTTATAGGAAAGTACATAAATTTAAGTGGTTATTAAAAACAAATATAAATCCCTACAACTGTATTTAATATTCACAATGTTTTCACATTAAAAATTAACTTCCTTGGTTAAATTTGTGCTCTTTCTCTTACATTTCACTCCCTGGTCCAGATTATTATTTATAAAATTAGAAGTGTTTGAAAACTATGGATGGTCATCAGGAAGAGTAAATAAATAAAATAATATGACAATAATTAAATGAAATGCAAAGATATAAGTGTTTCTAATATAATACTAAATAAGTAAATAATAAATTAAAATATCATAAAAATTAAATAAAACAATAAAAATTTTAAAACAAATCACTGAGAAATTATGATATACACACATATATGCATGTACATGCATACATAAACACATACACATACATAAATACATATATACATACATACATGAACACATATATTCATGCATACATACATACGTTTCTGAATCTAGTCCCGATAACAGAAGAGTACCAACATGTTATAAACTCTAAAGAAAGATGAACACTAACTGTAATTATGATTTCACGGGGGAAACTAAAAATTGGCTTTTCTTCCCCTTTTGCCTCTCAGCGAATTTTCTTTATTGTAGCAATACTCCTGCAATGCTGCTAAAGGCACGAAAGATGATGCAACATCATCACCGATGACATAGGATTTTTCCTCCCTCGATCATATAAATTCCGTTTTACCGATGACGAAAGAACTTTCACGTGACCTCTCACCTCGCAGCACTTAACTGATGCCCTTTATGGACGATTCTATATGTTCTGACG
>KK117410.1:1113-12639 GCA_000611955.2 Stegodyphus mimosarum
ACAAGCGTCTAGAAACTGAGAATCTGAAAATGTGACGTCACATCCAGTACGGTAATTTTAGAGTGGCGCCCTCTAGTGGGGGAAAAAGTGTGAAAATGAGATAGAATTTCATATTTTCCCCGCTATTTTCAAAGATGGTGTGTTGTCCTTTGTGTGATTTTACAGGGTTGAAAACCAATTTCGAAGCCCATTTCAGTTCTAAACATGATATTAAGCTTGAATATGATAATTTTTTATTTTCATCTTTTGAAGAGTTTGGAGCATGGAAGCTTAGTGTTGAAAAAGAAACAAAAGATGTATATATAAAAGACTGTGGAATTAAAAAAACTTCATCTGGTACAGAATATCACTATTTCAGCTGTCACCGTTCAGGTCATTTTGAAACAAAATCTTTGGGTAAAAGACATCTAAAATTACAAGGAAGTAAAAAAATCAATTCGTATTGTCCATCAAAAATAAAAGCTATCAAAATGGCTAATGGTCAGTGCAAAGTTTCTTTTATGAAAACACACATCGGTCACGAAAGTGAACTTAAACATATGTTTTTATCAAAGACAGAAAAACAACTTCTAGCGACAAAAATTGCTTCAAACATACCATTTAATGTTATCCTTAATGATATTCGAAACACGGTATCTGGCTGTAACTTGGATAGAATTCATCTCACAACAAGGAAAGATTTGCTGAACATTGAAAATAGATACAATTTAACCCATACTAAACATAAAGATGATGGTACAAGCATAAATGCATGGGTAAATGAAATGAGAAGCAATGAAAGCATTGTCCTTTATTATAAACCTCAAGGAACTGTTGATCAACAACATGGTGAATTAAAAAATGAAGATTTTGTGTTAATGATAATGACAGATGCTCAATCTGAAATTTTAAAAAAATATGGCTCAGATTGTGTTTGTGTAGATGGGACACACGGATTGAATGCATATCAGTTTGAATTGATAACAATTCTTGTTCTCGATGATATCAGACAAGGTTTTCCGTGCGGATTTCTGATATCAAATAGAACTGATGAAATTTGCCTTTCGATATTTTTCAAATACATAAAAAATAAAGTTGGAGTTGTTAAGGCTAATATTTTTATGTCTGATATGGCACACTCTTTTTACAATGCCTGGTGCCAGGTTATGGGAGTTCCAAAGAAAAGATTATTTTGTACATGGCATGTAGACCGTGCGTGGAGAAATAATCTTAAAAAAATTAATTCAGCAGAAAAGCAGCTGGAGGTGTATAAAGTATTACGCACACTTTTGGAAGAGCGAGATTCCACTGCTTTTCATAAAATGTTAACAGAAGCTATTTCGTTGATGTTAAATGATGATAAAACTTCTGAATTTGGAAAATATTTTGTATCTAATTATGCAAACTGCGTGGAAACATGGGCATATTGTCACAGGTTACACTGTGGTATTAATACCAATATGCATGTTGAGAGTATGCATCGCACAATCAAGCATGTATACTTACGAGGTAAACACATAAAAAGATTGGATAAATCGATAAACATACTTATGCAATTTATCAAAGACAAATTATTTGATAGACTAATAATCATGCATAAAGGGAAGCTCACAAATAAGTTAATTGAGCTTCGTAAGAGACATGATTTAAGCTTAAAACTTCCTAATGACTTAGTCTCGAAAACTGAAAATGGCTGTAATGTAATTTCAACATCAGAAATCCAAGAGGTGTATTTTGTACAACAATCAGGCATCGATTGCAAATGCCAATTAACTTGCATGGAGTGCAAGTCATGTATTCACAATTATATTTGTACCTGTATAGATTCCAGCATAAAATGGAATATGTGCAAACATATCCATTTAATATGTCGAGTAAAATCCATGAACACTGAAAATAATTCTGAAGAAGTAATTCTTCAAAACGATGATGATCCCACATTACATATGCATGTTGCTTATCAAAATAAAGAGTCAGACTCATTAGTTTTCGAGCTAAGTAAAAATGATTCCCCTGTATCAAACCTAAACCTTTCTCTTAAAAAAGAGAAACTCAAACAAAAAATTACAAGGATTATTGATTCTATATCATCAGATAGTCAGTTTGAAGCAGTTGAAAGACTAATTTCACCAATAGAACCAACTTTAAATGCCATTACATCAACCAATTGTTCACTTATGTCATAAGATAATCTTAAAAAAGTCCCTGCAAATAAAAAAATTACCTGTCAGAGGTCTTTGTACTCTACACGTAGAATTCGTAAAAAACCAAAAAATTCAATTGTTAAACCAAATCCTGTTGAACAACAAAATATAGCCTTATCTTTAATTCTGAACAAGAATTCAAATTCTAAAGCAGAAAGTGATATTTAAATTATTATTTTAAACATGATTTATTCAATATTACTATGTTTTTTTTTAATTAAACCATTTATTTCCATCCGTAGATTACACTTGCTTAAACATTTGTATGCTTTAAAAATTAGAAAAGCTCAGATCATAAATATTTTTATTTCTTTTTTTAATATTATTTACTGACTAAAATCATTACTGTTTTCTAATTTTAGTATAACTTTTGTGAACATTTATAGTGTTTTTAAATGTAGTATACTAAGTTCCAGAATCATGTGTATAGTTTGCAATCAGCATTTCATTAGTAACCTAGAACTGTATTCTGTATTTATATCTTATTGTAACCATTAGTATTTCCCACTTTTTAAAAATCATTTACTGCTTTCCAATCTTAGTATAACTTCTGTGAATATTTTAAGTAAATTATTGTAGTCTGCGGCTCTACAATCGCTTGCGTTGCTTACATATAGCATTTTATTTGCATTTTTCAATTGTTATTTCATTCACCACATATTGATCACAATATTAACATTTTGTATACTTTGTTTTTCTTATAAATACTGTCTTAAATAATGCTTTTCTTAATAAAAACTTTTTATTTTAACATTTGTTGATTATTTTCCTTAACATCAACCTATTAGCTATAGGTTTTATAAATTTAATGAGCATAAGATATTTAAGTATGATTTTTATAAAAATGATATTTATCTATTTTTTTTAAAATTCAAAGAATATTCAATAATAATAAAAATTAAAGTAGCTGATGTAAAAATGATCAAAATGTTGTTTAACGTTCTGAATTATAATTTTAAATCAGGTTTTTTTCTATAAAATTAAATAAAAATAATAATTGATCACTGTACAAAGCAGCACTTCCTTTTTCTCAGATTAGACATCTTAAATGTTTTTTCCCCACTAGAGGGCGCCATCTGATTCTTTCAACTTTATAATTCGTAGTGGATGTGACGTCACTCTTTCAGATTCTCAGTTTCTAGACGCGTGTCTTCTGAAACTTTTGTTAATTCAGTGTAACAATTAGTGTTGAGAGAAAGCGAGATATATTTTAGCTGTATCGTAGTTTTGTTTCATTGTATTTTTTAAGGACTCTGAAGTCTTAAATAGAAGTGAATTCGAAAGATTTTGAATATGAATGCTGAAATGAAGACACTGCATAGATGGGTCGTGCTTGTGGCAGACGCGAGGCTTCGCATTCCGTGATGTTTGAAAATCATATTTCGGATTTAATGAAAAGTAACCTAAACAGCAGTAAATGTATTTCGCATCGTAAGAAGAAGGTCCTAACTTTATAAATTCGCAACTAGTCAAGAACTGTATTTCATAATGTGAAAAATATATTTGCGCACATTTATGCTAAACAAGTAAAGGCGTAACAAATGTTCGCTTACAGATTGGCGACTTGGATGATAAGTGGAATGTTGGCAACTTTCCAATAACAGTGTATGCGTTCTTACATACAACGTATATGCAGTTCTGTTTATTAACAAATGAATTGCAGCTTTGAATGTTATTCACAAGTTTCTAGCATGAAAATGGTCTTTCAGCATGGTTATCATTCAAATTACATCCGAACTTTTTAGAAATCTGTTTTGAAATTATGGTGATAAACACTTGGAATGTTCTTATGATAATCCAGATGAGAACATACGCATAATGTTGAGATTGCGGAATTGAAATGTGGAACATGGATAAGATTAGAACATATAGATTAAGTGTGAATTTAAATGTTTGATAGTTTTAGAAGCTGCAATATTAGAATACTGATAAAATACTGAATGTAAGGCAATAAAATGGCTCATCAAAGACACTTAATGATCTTGACAAGTGCCATCGATAAATAATCATTTCAAAGAACACACACGCCAGTATTGTAACAAATAACATTGCAGTTTGATGAAGCTATTTCTCTTAACATTGTGGTGATAGCGATCAGCGCAAAGATCCTATAATGCTTTTTGCGTAAACATTGTGGTGATAGTGATCAGTACAAAGATCCTATAATGCTTTTTGTGCAATGAAGAGGATTGATTTGGAAATGTGACCACTGGGTGCAGATAATACTGAAATGAGTAGCTTAATTTGCCGAGTCATGTTTTTAGCAATGAACCGATAAAGAACTTATATTATTCTTGTTATTTTTAATCAGTGAAGCTGTCACAAGATTGTAAAATGACATTGAGTAGTGTAGTCTCCTTAGTACTCCTCTGTTATCAGGACTGGATTCAGAAATATATATCTTCATGCATTTGTGTATGTGTGAGTGCCATCCCTTCTTGTGTAGAACTTGGTCCAGTCTATGAATGCTGTTAACAGAGGTAACGGGACATTGCTTTGGAAAATACATAGACTTGTAAAGCTATCCACAAGATTGCAAGTTCATGAGAAAATTTTTCTATGATTTCTGCAAAATAATGACATCTAGCAGATGTTGATTGAGATAATTAGAAATACCTTTTAAAGAATGAATTCATCCTCATAATTTATGAACAGTTGACATAGTAACTGTTTTTGAACACACAGATACACAATAATTAACATTTGAATACAGTAAAGAGCAAAAGGGAAAGCATCCAGAAGTATGCATTTTGAACATGCTAACAAGTATATTCTATTAAAATATAAGAGAAATACCATGCGGGATTGATACTTGAAACACACGTTTTACTTTTGCTAGTTACACATCTTTCAACTGCATTTGCTGTTTTATATAATACTGAAAGTAATCTGACACAGGTGAATCAGTGGTCGTAGTTGTAGAATTTTTGTCACGTGACGTAAAAGGTTATTATGCATCATCCATATAAATCGGAATATTTTCTCTGCACTACGCACTGGGTCACGAAGAAGTTGAACTTGCCAAATACCTTTCAAAAATTTGTTTTATAGTGTTAAATATGTTTTCGATAAAATTTATGCAGGTACCTGGTATGAGTTCGGGAAACCTCTGACCGGTGTGGGAATTTGCTGAAAGGCCAAATTTCCGAAAGCTGCCATGAGAAAGTATTTTCTGGATTTGGTGAAAATGCGGTTTAGCGCACTGCTTGGCGATTTTTTGAAAATCGCCAATTCGGGGCGTTTCTGCGAAACGTCTTTGCAATTCATTGCAACCTTCCCGACACGCTCCGCGAAAACCTATTGTAAACAAAACATACAATTGTAAACAAACAAACTATTGCCACAAAAATATAATAAAATAATATGCAAAACGAACATTACGATCATTAAAATATTCGTCAGTTACCTTTAAATTAATTATTTACATTTTATGTTGTAATACTTACACATTTTATGCGTTACATAACCTTCCCAACACGCTCCGCGAAAACGTAACCAAAATGGCATCCCAGAAAGAAGGAATTTTTTTTAAAAGGGCATTAAAATTACAAACGATAATATGTACACACCGTTCCGTTTTAACTTAAAAAAAAATCTGAGAATTGCACAATGTAGGCAATGCACACAAATAAACAAAATAAGCTAGAATAACTAAATAAATTACAAGAAAATGCCATGTGCACAGCGTTCCTTTTACACTTAAAAAAAACTTCAGCGAATTGCACAATATACGCAACGTACACAAATGAACAAAATAAGCTAAATTAACGAAAATAAATTACAAGAAAATGCCATGTGCACAGCGTTCCGTTTTAACTTAAAAAAAACATCAGCGAATTGCACAATGTAGGCAATGTGCACAAATCAACAAAATAAAATAAATTGCAAACGATACCAGCGTTCTGTTCTTCAGCTGATACAAATTATTTCAATAAAAGGCAACAAAATATAAAAATTAAGCAACTTGCACTTCCAATAAAGTAATAAATGTACATGTACATTCACTCACCTCTCTCAGCATCACAGCTAAATCCATAGCGGCTTGGTATTTCGCGAAATATACGGAACGAAAATAGCCAACACTCAACACACAAAATACAACGACAACTGAAATAACTACTTAAATTAACACGTCAGAATTTCGAATAAACCGCTACGTCATCTCACATTACCAATAAAACCGTTCTCTATAAAATAGGAAACACGCATGCGCGAAAACTACATGTTTCCGTAGCTTCAAAATACCCAGTCAGCCATCTTCGCGGATATACGGAGTTACCCATGTTGGCGCGTTTATTGCTCATTCAAAAACAATCGCCGCCAAGCAGTCGGATAAACCGCATTTGGGCCCTGGATTTTAATGCCAAAATTCTTTTGGTAGTTTATGTCTGGATTTATGCATGTTTAATAATATATTGCCTTAATTTCTTGGACATATTTCAAGATGCATGAATATATACACTCTTGGAGACGTGAAAATATGTGGATACTCCGATAACTGGCACTTGGCGAGGTTCCTGAAATCGAGTTCGCCAACTTGGGTGATAGGCGCCAAAAAGTGGTAAGAGTGTTTAGGTTATAGATGCATTTAATAAATAAGGGCTAGAACAAACTCCAAATACTACACGACAATGTCTATAAATTTCTTGCTTTTCATTACAGGGAAAGAAAAATCTAAGAAAGTCTGTCTTTGGGTGCGACAGATAACATTAAAAAAGCCTTTTCAATATCTTCACTTATACCGATTAGATACATTCTGAACCTGTCAAGAATATCGGGTATAATTTTTATTAAATTAACTCCGTTAAATAAACAATTATTTAACCCCTTGAGGACCAGCGCGCCGGAAATAAAACTCGGTCACGGAACCGAACGCTCTGAAACGGAGCGTTACTAGCGCATTTTAAGCAGTTAAGCCTAATTTTACAATAAAATCAGCATTTTAATAAAAAGACTCCAAATTTATAAATTATATATATACTATACTGCTATTTAATATGTATTAAAATAAAAAATATAACGTTAATACAAATGAATGAAATATGTAAAAAACTAAAATTATTACCATGTACATGAAAACAAATACTATACACAATAAAACAAAGCTGCAAATATTACAAACATGAAATAAAAAAAGAGGAAATTAAGAATAATAATATATTCTGAATAAAATTGAAATTTAAAAATTCTGCTGTGTGTGATATAGTTCAAAACAAGGATAGAGTCCAACATTGCATATTTTGCACTCACAATGTGATGTTTGTTTTTGATTTTTTTTAGCACATACAACACATCTTCTTCTGTTTTTATTTCCTTTCCCATCAATATAAATTTTTGGAAAATGTCTACCAGTTAGATGAAATAGTTGCATGCCCGGTAATTTTGGACAAGTTTTTGAGCTCCTTGGTTTTGCGAATTTTCCTATTATTTGATGAATAACTCTGGATATGAATTCCAAAGCAGATATTTTCTCGCCTTTTACCTTCGAATATATTTTTTTGCAAAACTACAGTTACATCCTTTTTGATGTCGGGGATAACTTTTGGCGTGCCTTTTCTGTGCTTCATGACAATCCCACACACGTTTGTGTTGTTTTCAAGAAGGAAAGAAGCAAGATTCGGTGAAATGAAAAATGGATCCAAATATAAATTATATCCTTTACCTGTCAGAGTCGACAGTAACGTTTTGACTACATGCTCACTGTATAGACCTCCAGTTTGTAAAATCTCCGTATCACTTCCAGTATATATACAACAGTTCCATATATAACCAGTCAGCGATTCGCATAATTTATATATTTTAATTCCATACCTCGACCTTTTTGAGAGTATGTACTGGCGAAAACCCAAACGCCCTTTCCATCCGAAAAGAGTTTCATCAATACATATATTTCTTTCAGGCGTAAGTACCGACTTGAAATTTTCTATAAGTACGGTTAGTAGCGGCTTAATTTTCTCCAATTTTTTTGCTTGGGGATTGGAAGTGAAATGCAGGAATTGCAAAATTTCTAAAAATCTGTTCCTTGACATAGCCATACTAAAAAATGGTGTTGAAAATATGGCATTTGTGGAAAAATACATTTTTAAATTCGGTTTCTTAATTATGCTCATTAGAATTACTAATGCCAGAAAAATCATCAGTTCATCACTCGTCACGTTCTGGAACAGCTTGGCAGGGCAGCTAGTTGAGGGTCCAGGTTCATTTTGTTTCTTTTCGAATATTTTTTGTGCAAAATCGTTTGTTTCATTCACAATGACATCTATAATTTTGTCATCAAAAAACAGATTAAAAAAATCCAGTTCACTAACTGTTTGCACATCATTTATATTTGGTCCAGTTCTCTCTGAAAAATTCATCTCCGGTAGCGATTTTACTTCAGAAGACCAACTTTTTGCAGGTTCAGAGCAAGCATCCTCTTCATAATTATATTCCTCTGTGTCTGAGGAAAATGAATCTTCTGATTCACTGTTATAAGAAATATCTGTATCACTATCGTCACTAATCTCAGAATCACTTTCATTCATAATTTTACTTATTTCTGAGTTAGGTATCTCGGTCTCTTAGCCATGGCTGACGAATTGAAAATGAATATAATCCCATCACATATCCCAAAACTTCTACGAAACACACACATAAAAAAACGCCGCCAAAACCGAACACCACCCATAAACATTTTACTCTTACCTGTTGCAATAATCCGCTGAATGTACTCCCCCATATTCTCCTAACGAAAAAAACAAAACAATAAACAAGTCACTTGAACTCACACGTGCACTTTCAAACACCCGTGTTTCCCAGTTTGTTTATATTAATTAGAAGAAATACTTTCTTCCATTTCACTATCTGATTCAATTATCTATTTCGAAATCTCACTCTATCAAACCTCAAAAGGCAAACACAATTCTACCTTAACATTTTAACTAATAAACGTTTCCTAAATTTCCACAATTTGTCAAAATATAAACACAGCGCGCAATAAATCCCAGCCCTTTAAAGAATTGTGATTCTCACTTTGTTTACATCAATAAATATATCAAATACAAAAGCATAGAACAGAAACTAATGCCCGTTCATGAAGGTCGAATACCATATGAGTCGACCGTTGTGAAAACCGTTGCCGTTTAACACCATCTAGTAGCATTTAAAAATTCAAATAAAACTTTCCGATTATGCATACGCGACGCTGGTGTCTCCATATCAATCGGAGCTCTTCGCGTGGAAGCGACGCTGGGCTGATAAAACTGGAATCGCTGCGTCGCGTCCACGAGACCTTGGTCACGAACGGGTTGAAGAAGGTTTCTGTCTCTGAGAGCTAGAAGCGTAAAAAACCGGATGAATTTTCGAAGTTTTATTATCTAATTTAATAACTGGCCTGTGAGGCAAATAGTGACATTCTTTATCAAGTTCAATTTCAGGTACACGCTCAATTATACTCATTGGTTCCCGTTCCTAGAATACCTTTTGATAGTCATTTAAAAGTTTACCATATTTTAACTTGCTAATCACCTTTTGATGCTGCTTCCAGGTCAGTTCTTTGTTATCAGATAAATGTGTAATATCGCAAATCCATGGTAATTCGAGTTCATATCTCCCGTCGGGAAGAATTTTGATTTTGTCTTCAAAATAGTTAACTATCTTTTTCTTTAAAAGATTCGGATGAATCGGCTATTCCTAAAACTTCCAGTCCCCATAATGTGCTTAAAGGACTGTTCCCAACATGCATAGACAAAGTAGTTAGAATATTACCGTTTGTGCCTGAATTTTGTTTCTCAATTACTGTCCACCCAAGTTTAGTTTTCAGTGCTGTAAGACCTGAATACAGCTCCACTAAGTTCTCAGTCAGCAATTTTCCTGGAAAATCAGCCCCAATCAAAAGGTCAATGTTGCTTTCTTTACAAAAAGAATCTGTTAAATCTATTTTATTTCAAGTCATCTAAAGTTCTACAATCATTAATTTTCAGATCACTAACTTTAATAGAAAATATCTTGCATTCCTTCGGTTTTGTTGCTTCCCTCCCCCCAAAACTGTGCATACACCACAGTTTCTTTTTGAAGGGAAGAAACCTTTAATAATGTCATAATTCTTTCGTTTTGGCTAGTGAAATCGCACAGAGTGCAAACTTTCTGCTCTTGTCCTCGTGCCCGAATGACTACACAAAGAGTTTGCAAGTAAACGGTTTGGCTTCTATGGCAATAAGAGGGGGAATTCTCTGTTTTACAAACATCCCTTTCCTTGTTGACGACACATAACATCAAAATAGGAATTATTACACTGAGAACATTTCAACTGATGTTTAATGTTTAAGTGACTTACCCTTCTAAGACATATAAATCTTGCACCTTTCTTCATCAATATTTGCAGTTTCTCAAAGTCATTTTTCTTGCTTTAAAACACTTGTTGCTGGGGTGAAAGTAATAAAAAAATACAATTAAGACGCTTACCTGTATTATCCGTCAAGGCTTTTTAAGGCAGAGGCCATTGCTAGTTCACTCACTTCTGTTTTCCAGAAACTGAACTATTACTTTTAGAATGAACGTGAGAAAACCCGCTTCTTGCTAAGGACACCATTTCTACACCTTGGACTTCTTGACGAAGAAAGTTCATCAGCTGTTCTAAAGTATGGGATTTTTTGGTTTCACTTGCTTCGTAATTTTTTCTTCTTTTCCAGGTCAGCAACACTTCCTCTGGAAGGCAACTTTTCACTAAGGAATTAGAAAATCACTATATTTTTCTTGAGTTTTCCCTAGGTTTTCCAAAACGGAACTACTTTGATATACCCCCCAAATCGGAAATTTGGCGACTTTTTTTCCTCGCCAAGCAAAATACCTGTTTTTGGCGCCTTTTTTTTTCTCGCCAAGATGGGTTCTCGCTAAATACAAATGATTAATACATAAAATGTACGGAATCATTAAATACAAAAAAAAATACATCGAATGCATAAAAAGTACAAATAAATGACACTGAATAACATATTATATACAATTAACACAAAAATGCTAACAAATACAATTGAAAATATATGTCGGCAATCTAATAAAAAGAATTATACAGAAATTTTAAATTCCTCCCAATTTATCCCAGCAGCAATTTCAATAAATTTATTGAAACAATCAACATTAGCCGCTAAACATGACTTACGAAACATGTACATTGCAAGGTAAAATTTATAATCTGCCTTGCGATTGCACGTAGGCAAAGAAGCTTTAACATGCTTCCACGTACTTTCAATTGTATTTGTATGACACTCGGAATCGGGCTCTACAAATGTTAAAGAATGATGTACTTTTAACCCGGTGGAAGGCGCGCGCTAAACAGAGCACATTTTGGTCGCGCGGGGTACCT
>KL817356.1:0-10638 GCA_000611955.2 Stegodyphus mimosarum
TGTTCTTTAAAATAGGAGTTCATCACTCTAAACATTTAGAAAGTAATCCAGAGCTGCGTGACATGCATTTACATTTTTAGTGACATTATATTCATGTCACTCTATGGCTTTATATTAAAGTTGAACTGAGTTGTTACATGAATGTCGCAGTGCGACTTCACAAAAATTTCACAGTGTAATTTCACGACAACGCTGCAGCGCGACTACTCATCCATGTCGCAGTGTGACTTCACAACAATGTCATAATATAACTTCACATCAACTTCGCAATGTGACGTCGCAAAAATCGGACATTAAGCCATTCCTACAACGTTACTGCGACATTGAGGTCGTCACAATGCGACACGTTCGCAATGTTGCAGCGACGTACCGTGCTGTTGGGGCTTCCACTGATTTATGCCTAATTGAAATTCATTCCTATTACAAACATAAAACTAACATGGCATGGAAAATTTCCCCTGTTCACCAATGGTATCTCGCTGAACAATCAGGCCTGTCACTTCTGAGTAAAAAATCTAGGCCTATCCAAACGGCCATGGCCAGATTCAGAAGTGGGCATCTTCGATGCATGAAATTCAAAGAGGGAGAAAGACCTTCCCCTTGCGTGCCTGTTCGCTCCCTGCCTCTCCCGCTCGCTTACTGGATTGTATAGGCGTCTCTCTGAGACAGCTGTCGACTTAGCAGGACGACGTCAGCGATTTACTTGTGCGGCAAGGTCTCTTGGACTTGATATAGGCTTTTCTGTCCCAAGTAGATTGCAAAGAACAAAAACAACAGTCCTACTCCAAATTATGAGACTAGCTGCAGCAGTTGGACTTGATATCCTCCTTATGGATGATAATGCCCGTCCATATTGAACCAACATCGATAACAAGTATCCAGAAAGTGAAGGCATTTCTCGTATGGAGTGGCCGTCGTATTCCCTTGGGCTTGCTGTCTGTTCACTTCTTCCAGTAGATCTCAGACAACTGAGAAGTACCATATGGTTGATAACCTTAATGTAAATATGAGCAATTACTATCCAGTTTGTGTGAAAGTCGGGGTGGGGTGGTAATACACTTTTAATGTTTTATTTACTTGTTTTTAGCTTTAAACATCAATTTGTTTATGACCCAACTGTGGCGTCATGATATTCATCTTTATACAATGAGTACTGCTCATTTGTTTTCATGAATAAACATATTTTTACCTTCACAAGGTGTAATTAAGTGATTAAAGTTTTACTTTTCCATTTATATTGATTTTACTCTTATGCAGTTAACTCTGAATATTTGCATCTCTTCGAAAATATGAATGAATTCAAAATACCATTGAGATGTGGAAAGATTACTTTAACATTTATATCACTACTGTTATCAGCCTACCAGTGGTTGAAAGGTTAAAGATAACTATATACTTAGAATTCAAACCCAGGCACATGGGCTGACTGCATGGTTGGTTTTCCCCCTGTATAATGTGAATACAAGCCAGTTTTCCTCAGACGTTCTTCCCTTAAGCAGATAACCTTTGTATGCTTTGCCACATCCAAATAACCAAATTAACCTAAGTGCACTGTTACCAGCTAATTAGATACAAATCCAAACTTGGATGTTTATTCACTCCATTTCGAATGGAAACTTCTTCCCCATGTACTAGTAATACTGATATTGATTATTCTCAGTATCAGATTTCTCAATTTATTAATTTTTAATTGCTATAATCTTATAGTTCATTAAGAGTGATGTAGCTCATTGATTTATACCAGGGATGGGCAGACTTCTAATTTTTTCAAGGTGTTGCAGTCCACCCAGTGGCGTACATGTGGTGAGCTTAAAAAAAGGTGTACAATATTTATTTTAACTTAATAATAAATACGAAACATATACTTATCTACCTAACCCTACCTAAAAAACTTACTCTTTTAAAACTGCGTTTAAAGCAAAACGCAAGACGTAAAAATAATAATAATAGCCATAAATTTAATAATTTCAAATGTTGCATTTCTTATCAAACAGTTCAAAATACATTAAAAATAAATAATTTTTATCTAAAGTTATTACTTGTAGTTATAGCGAGTAGAAGGCTTAGTCTGCATACTGTCCGCCAATCTTGAATATTTCGGTATAAAATTACAAACTCAGGGTTGCCACTCAATCAGGAGAAAGAAATTCCCTGACTTTTCCAGGTGCGTTTTAAGAAAATTCCAGTCTATCCGCGTTATGCACTTTGGCTGTGCTAAGGTAAATTAATTATGGTACCACTTGAAAACACAAAAATTTGCCAATATGACTTATATGTATATAATATAAAATCCCCAAAGCATTACTATTATAATTATAATAGGGGTTGTTTTCTCCGCTGAAAACTGAGATTAGAATCTGCCCAATGTGGATTAAAAAATGTCTTTTTTTTTTTGCAGCTAAACTAAAGAAAGAAATCTATTTAATGATATTTTTAAATAAATTCAGGCATTTTTTATTTATTTAGCAGCATACATACGCAAAAATTATGTACATTAAATTTCGTGATGGTAAGTCATCATACTGCTATAATTAGTTTCAGAATTATGCCAGAGAAAATTTCCCGAAATCTGAAAGTATTATTTACTAATAATAAATACATTTATGAGGAAGAAGCAACACAAATGATATGAATAACATAAAAATAATTAAAAATTGAATTACAGTAATCAGCGATATTTTGGCGAATACCGTTATATTAAGTGGTTAGCCTAGATGATTGAATACTATTTTTTATTTTACTGCAAAATGAAAAATAAGGCATTTATTAAAAAGAAAAAAATGTTTAAAAGATTTTGCGGAGAAAAGCATACGCTACGCCCTTAGCACGATTTTGAAAATTGCCGCCAACACCAAAATTACCCGTTTACTTGCTCATCATAATGTAGCCAAATCCCATGAGAACCTACGCTGTTCTAACCTCCGTATACTAGGATTAAACCGATTTTGTTTTACACAAGAATGCATATTTTCTTTAGTTCAACATGCCGATACACAAGCGAGTCACTCGATTCTCGAGGTTATTGAAAGCCATAGTTGCTGGGAGCTTGCTTTGCCTTTCTAAAAGATCGGAGTTGCGAAAATTGGCTCCAGCTGCCCGAATGACTCTTCTCTTCTCATATGTGAATTGAAGTTTCAGAAAACATTGCTTCCTTTTACTCTGCATCTGGAGAAGAGCATCGATAGAACAAAATAATTAGTATGTAATTAGTAAATAATTAGTAGATAATTAGTAAATAATTAGTAAATAATTAGTATAAATCAAGTGGCCGCCATCAGTCGACGAATAAGATGAGTTGCTGGTAGAAGGTCCAAATCAGTGAACTGAAGAGTCAAGTACGAGTTACAAATGTTAAGGATGGAGAATGTCAGATTGATATTTATGTTTTTCTCTGGGAAATGGAGAGCATCTAAGAAAGCGGATGTAGTTATTAAGATGAGTGAGAACAGAATAGAAGAAATTTCTGGCAAGTTTTTTAATATAATCTTGGATTGTCTCTACTTTGAGATCTCGGTGGATATACGAATTTGGAATGAACCATGGCGCGTTGATAATCTCTCTCAGGGCTTTATTTCGAAGAACTTGGATGTGTAGAAGATGAGTTTTGGTAGCGTGGCCCCAGGCAGGACTAGCATAGAGTAATGCTGGTCGAAGTATAGATTTATTTAAGATGAGTTTATTTGAAGCGGGCATATGATTTCTTCTGCCAATAAGTGGGCGCATAGTTGCAAGCGTGATATTAATTTTTTTCAGTTTCCCCGAGATGTTTCTGAAAAGTCAATTTTTTATATGGAATACTCCTAGCTATTTGACTTCGTCAACCCAGTCAATTTCTACATCACATAGAAGAGGTCTTGATGGAGTGAAATTTGTTTGTCCTTTATGAAAAATAATTGCTTTTAATTTTTCAGTATTAACTGCAATCCTCCAAGAAGTGAGCCAATTTTCTAGATGATTGAAGTAATGTTGAAGAAAGAGCTGGACAACAGTAACTGTAGAAGCTTGGGTCACAACTGCAGTATCATCTGCGAAAAGAGCTATGGTAATTTGTGAGTCTTTAGGAATGTCGTAAGTGTAAATGTTATATAAATATGGTGAAAGTACTGATCCTTGGGGCACTCCAGCGAAACTTTTTCTCGTGGTAGAAACAGAATTGGCAATTTTCACTGCAAAGCTTCTGTCTTGCAATAAGTCTTATACAATGCAATAAGTCTTATACAATGATCGGGGAAGTTCAACTCGATAACACTGTAAATAAGTCAGTCCCCGGTGCCAGATCCTATCAAAAGCTTTTGCAATATCTAGGAAAATGGCTCCGGTTGGGAACTTACAATTGAAACCATCAGTAATATAGTTGATGACACGAAGCAGCTGGTGATTAGTACTATGAAGATTGTTGGGTAGAGACGAGCGAACATTTTTCTTATGCGCATGCGTATGAATTATTGTGGCGCAGTTGTCTCTTCTCCCGACGCATTCGTCTTGCGAGCGTGCGAACGTAAAGACTTGCTATCCTGTGTGATGTTCAATATAATTTGCTGTGTGCTCTTTTTATTCTTTTTTCGTGTAATAAAGTGTCTTGTCCTAAATCGATGGATTTTTTACTCTCAATATGGACCTCTGAACAACAAATGGTAGCAGAGATCCGTGGTTATATCAAGAAAAACTCGATGCAAAATACCAAGTTGAAATCGAAACTGTTAGTGAAAGCCAGAAATGGAGAAGTGGAACGTTCCCGAATTAACTGGAGAGAACTATTTTATTTGGGCATTGAAAATGAAAGCTGCCTTATCATTGAAAAGACTTGACTCAGTAATTTCGAGTATAAAACCAGAAAACTTAGACGAGAAAGATGAAAGACTGTGGAATGAGAAAAACGCTGACGCCGTAGCATATATAAAACTTTCACTATCGGATCAACAGGCGCTTCAGTTCTCAGCAGAAGAGAATGCAAAAATACTTTGGGAGAAAATAAAGTCAACATTTACGGGACAAACCGAAGATCGAAAAATAGATGCCGGTAATGAGTTAAAAAATTTAGAAATGAAGTTGCATGAGTCGGCTAATGATTATATCGCAAGAGCGAGAGGAATAGCAACTAAGTGTCAATCGCTAGGACTAGAAGTATCTTCGCGGGAATTGGTGTTTTACACAGTCCGTGGACTTCGTGGAATATTCTCTCGAATTAGGGAAATTTTAAAAACCCAGCGTGAAAAAACAATTGATGAAGTACTCGAAATACTCCGCGAGGAAGAGTCTACACACAGTTCAGCGAACGGGAAACGACCTGATGGAACCAACGCTGAGGCGTTCGTATCAAGAAGAAATAAAAATCATAATCCAAGAATTTGTTACATTTGCCGACGGCCTGGTCACATCGCGAAAGACTGCTACTACAGAAACAAGAGTCCAAGAAGTGGGTTTACCAAAGATAACAAAGAAAGAAAGAAATCGCAACCTACAAGTGTGAATGTTTCATCTCGTTCTGATGAAAGAGAAAGTGATTTTGCTCTTCAACCTACGCGTGAAAAAATGATGAATGTGACAAAATTTGGTTGTTGGATAGTGGGGCAACTGGACACATGGCGAAGGACTCCTTTTGGTTTCAGAATATTATATCAGAGGTGAGGGAGATTTACCAGGCAGGTAAACATTCAAAAATATTTTCAGAGGGTATTGGTACTGTTAGAGCAAAAACTATAAGTACAAAATATTCTAGTTCTGTTAATTTAAATATTAGTAATGTTAGTTATGTTCCTGATTTAAGAAATAACTTATTGTCACTCACTGCATTAATGGATAAGGGATGTAAAATTGAATCGAGGAATAACTCTGTATTAGTTTTTAGTAGGTGTAATCAGTTAATTTTTAAAGCATTTAAGAATAACGGTAGGCTTGAAGTTACTTTAGATCCATATTATAATTTCTGAATGTTGCATTGCTAATGATTGTACTGGTAATAATTACGAACTTTGGCATAGTAGATTGTGTCATTTAAATCCAAAGTATATGCTTAAGATGAAGGAATACATTGATATTAATGACGTAAGTGATTTTAAGTGTGAAACTTGTGACATAAGTAAAATAACTAGAAAAAGTCATCCAAATATTGACATTAATCAGAGTTCAGAAATTTTAGAACTAATTCATTCGGATCTGTGTGGTCCTGTTCAAACTGAATCAACTGGTGGGTCTAAATATTTCATGATCTTAGTGGATGATTTTTCTGAAATGTATTTTACTTATTTTCTTAAAAGTAAAAATGAAGTATTTGATACATTTTCTAAATTTAAAGCTAAGTATGAAAATTTAACTGGTAAAAGAATTAAACGTTTGAGAACAGACAATGGTTTAGAATTTGTAAATGAACAATTAGATAATTATCTTGCTAATTCTGGTATTTTTCATGAAAAAACAATTCCATATAACAGTGAAAGTAATGGGAAAGCTGAACGGGCAAACAGAGTTCTTTTGGAAAGAGCTAGGACATTACTATATGAGAGTGAGCTTCCGGTAAAATTCTGGGCAGAAGCAATTAATTTTAGTACTCAAATATCAAATTTAACACCTCGGAAAGGGAAAGAAAAAATTCCTATAGAAATGTGGACTGGTAAAAAACCCAAATTAAACTATCTTAAAAAATTTGGATGTGTGGCATACTTTCACATTCCGAAAATCATGCGAAACAAATTTGATATACCCGGAAAAAGAGGGATAATGTTAGGATATGCTAGAGAAAGAAAAGGATATCGTATTTATGATATAGCAAGTAATAAAATAATTGAAGAACGATCGGTTAAATTTAACGAATCTTTAAAAGGTAGTAATTATATGGGGAAAAATAAAACCATAGAAACTTGGGATATTGAAAAATTAAAAGGAATATCGTGGAAGGAAAACGAAGTAGATCAGAAAACAAAAAGTGAAAAACCACACCTCGAATTGGTTGTTACGGAAAATACTCAAACAGGCGAATATGCTGACTCATCGCATTTCGAAATCGGCGACATGAGCCGTTGTAGTGGGGGCGATGATAGGGGAAAGACATCTGACAGCTATGAAAAAAATAATCAAAATGGAGATGAAATACCATTAAGACGATCCGAGAGGCTCAAATCTAAACAACTGGCGTCAAATATAATCAGTAATGTTCCGAACGATTTTTCAGACGCAAAACATAGTGCTAATTGGTATGCCTGGAAATCGGCAATGGAAAATGAATTAGATTCATTACATAAACACGAAGTGTGGGAAATAGTAGAAAGGCCTGAAAAAACAAAATTAGTAAAAAGTAAATGGGTGTATACTTTGAAGGAAGGAGACTCTGGGGAAGTAAAATATAAAGCGCGATTAGTAGCGGCTGGCTTTAATCAAATAAAAAATAAGGATTACACCGAATCATATTCACCAGTTGTTAACATTGAATGTTTTAGATTATTGCTTGCACTTTCAGCTAAATTAAATTTGACTGTTAAATTTTATGATGTAAAAACAGCATATTTGTACAGTGACTTGAAGGAGGATGTATATATGACTCCTCCACCTGGTTATGAAAAACTGATTGGACAAGGAAAAGTATGCAAATTAAAGAAAAGTATTTATGGGTTGCCTCAATCGGGTAGAAATTGGTATATGAAAATAAAAACCGAATTAGAAAAACTTGGATTGGTACAATTAGCATCTGATAATTGTATATTCATTTATAATGATACCAAAAACATTTTTATACTATGTTTGTATGTTGATGATTTAGCTGTATTCTGTAATAATGAAGAAATGCTTAAAAATACTGTTTCTAAAATTAAAAATGTATTTGAGTTACATGAAAATATTAATTCAAAATTTTTGGGAATGCAAATAGAAAAACTTGAAAATGGTATATGTTTGTCTCAAACAGAATATATTGAATCCTTATTGACTAAACACAATCTAGAAAATTGTAAAGCAGTAAAAACGCCAATCGTTAAAGGGGCAGATAAAGGTTTTTCATGTACAAATGAAAAGATTGATACAACTTTATATCAGGAATTAATTGGGGAACTTTTATATTTAGCGAATAGAACGCGTCCTGATATATCATTTGTAACAACTTATTTGTCACAATTTAATCGTGCACCAGAAAAAGGGCATTATCTTTTGGCTAAAAGGGTATTAAGGTATTTAAAAGGTACAAAAAATAAAAAACTTTTCTATAGCAATGATTTTGGAGTTTTAAATGCATATGCTGATGCTAGCTGGGGAAATGCAGAAAATGGTAAGTCATTTTCTGGTGGTACTATTTTACTAGGTGATTCATTGATCTCTTGGAAATGTCGTAAGCAAAGAAGTGTTAGTCTCTCTACTTGTGAAGCGGAATTATTTTCTATTTCTGAAATTTGTAAGGATGTTATTTGGACTGTAAATTTATTATCAGAATTAAAATGTAAACAATTCTTGAATGGTGCAGTGGCTTTGAATACAGACAGTCAAGCTGCTATCCGGTGGATCAACTGTGCCAGATCATCTACGAAATCCAGACACATGAACTTACGTTTCCATTTTATGAAGGATTTAATAAAGGACAGTGTCGTTAAGTTAGAATATTCACAAACTGATAATATGATTGCAGATTTTCTTACTAAAAGTGTCAGCGAAGAAAAATTAATGTATACATTGAAAGTAATTTCCTTAATTTCTTAATGTAATGTATTATATATTGTTATTTTGTATTTCATTTTTGTATTGAAAAAATGTTGCTCGCAGGAGGGGTGTGTTGGGTAGAGGCGAGCGAACATTTTTCTTATGCGCATGCGTATGAATTATTGTGGCGCAGTTGTCTCTTCTCCCGACGCATTCGTCTTGCGAGCGTGCGAACGTAAAGACTTGCTATCCTGTGTGATGTTCAATATAATTTGCAGTGTGCTCTTTTTATTCTTTTTTCGTGTAATAAAGTGTCTTGTCCTAAATCGATGGATTTTTTACTCTATTTATGGACCTCTGAACAAGAAAGATGTTTCGTCAGAATAAGCCAAACTGTTCTTCTGGAATGTAGGAGCTCTGTGGAATAACTTGATTAAGATAATATAGAATAATTTTTTCAGTTATTTTAGAAAGTTGGCTGAGGAGGCTAATTGGGTGGTAGTTCTGCGTAAATGTTGAATTTTGATGCGGTTTGGGGAAGACGACGATGATGGCATGTTTCCATATATTAGGAAAGTAAGAGAATTTGATGATAGAGTTGATAATCTTAGTAAAACGAGTGATAGCATTGATAGGAAGATGTTTCAGAGCTTTGGTAGAAATATCATCAACACCTGGAGCTTTTTTGGGTTTTAAGGAACTAATATAATCGGCAGCCAGCTTAGGCGTGGCGAGGAACGTAAAGTTCAAGGGGCCTGGTATTTTTAAGAAAGTACTAAGAGTTTCATTAACTTTGGAGATATGATTGTTGTCGTAAGGAATGATATTGGGCGTAAACGTTTCTTCAAGTATATCTACAAAAGTGTTAGCTTTATCTTCGTTAGAATAAACCATTCCGTTGGTACCATGAAGCGGCGGAATTTGCTTGAAGGGTTTCTTAAATTTCTTAGCAATGTCAAAAATAGAATTATCTTCAGTTGCGAGAGAGTTGAGGAAGTTTCGCCAGCATTGTGTCTTGAAGTTATTAATGTCCTTTTTGATGTCATGCTGAAGAGCGCTCAGTTGCGTTTTAAGCCTCGGGTATCGTGTATTTTGCCAGTTTTTCCTAATACGATTTTTGCATGTGATTTTTTGTCTTATGCTGGCTGGAAGAGGAAGAAAAGGATGGGAACTGATGAATTTATTGGTAGAAAAATTGATATCATGTTGAATATAGGTGGTAAACGTCTTGATTTCAGACTCAATATCGTCTTCATTGATGATTTGGGGATTTCCGGGAATAGTATCTGAAATGATTTTTGTGAGTCTGTGACATCAATACTCCTGCCCATTGAAGGTAAGTAGCTATTAATGCTGATTTCAAGAAGAATGGAATTATGATCAGATGAGAGAGCTGGCATAATAGAAATTTGGCAATTAGAGTCGAGGTTGTTGGAAAGAAAAAAAGTCAAAGGAAAGAAGAGCTATTATAGCCGTAATGCGTAGTTTCATCAATAGCATGAATGGTATAATTTTTATTTTGATTCATGCTAAAAATTTCTCGTCCTTTTCTATTGCTAGCTCTGTTTCAAAAATTCATAGAGTCATAGAAACCAAAGGTTGAGTAATTTTAAAAACGTAAAGTTTAATATGTACTTTATTTACAGGTAATCACTTACAGATTTGCACTGATTATAAAAGATCGAAATACTTATGCCAATCAAAAAATCTAATATTTTAATAGAAACTTCATTGTTCCTATTCGACTAATATGCGAAGCTACGCACGAATCTATCTATCTACCTATCCATAGAGCTCCCGGTGGAGAGTCTGCCGAAATTCAAAAAAGGCATGTCACGTTTCACACGAAGCGCTAGCGCCACCTATCAATTAATCAAATAATTTCCACACACTCCCCACCTGAACTCTATCAAGAGTTCACATTAATCTAGCAACAATCAAATTTATATCAATAAGTACTGTTGCGGCAAAGCCATCGAACTATTAAAAATAACATTACCCTTTTTGTGAATGGCATCA